>JABMDO010000962.1:0-20206 GCA_014851415.1 Cnaphalocrocis medinalis | reverse complement strand
CAATCACGTCCATACAATTCATGATTATGAATAAAAAATATCCTATAAATGGTCTTTAAATATTGTTTTACGCCTCATAAATTCAGCTTGTGCCTACTTAAAAAGTCTAATGATAGTAGTCTTTTGGTGCCGGGTTCCCAGCAATTCATAATTTTATTATACTTATGTACTAATAGGTATGTAATACAGCTATGTACCTAGGTACTTACTGAAATTTTAAAAAATAAAAACTGTTGTGTTGAGACTCCTTGGCTGTATAAGCTAATGCCTTTCCCTCAAGGACGAAAAAGAAAAGTTGATGGTGGCAGGCATGCAAAAAAAAAAACAATTTTATTTCGCGCCAAAATACTTCATCCTAGATCCTAGGTAGGTAACATAAATTAAAAATAAAAGCTACCAGCACTTTCAGAATTTGGAATTCTCCAAGATTTTAAAATCTGTTAAATTTCTTACTTTCCTTCCAAAGTCCCACAAACTCCCCATGGATTTCGAATGTGTTGTTAATAATCCAAATTTCAAAATGTTGGGATACATTACGGCTGTAGCAAATCTATCAGATAAACATGATAGGTCAGCTCCTTCAGATTATCATTGGAAAATTCTCAAGTGCAGGTATGTGCAACAAGACTTAACAAGTGTAAGAGCAACAATTACAAGTAGAAATACCATTATAAACCTACATAATCGTTAGTTAATTAGGTACCTAACTTATTACCGAGATAGTATGACTAAGTAAGTAGGGTGAATGTCCCGGTCCCAAACCAATTAGGGGAAAAAAATGACTTTAAAATTTTCTTAAATAACCAGGTTGCGATATTTCTTACTAGCTTATTTTTATTTCTGAACGTAACCTAGTTGACAACTATATTTTAACAAGGAAAACACTTAATTCTTTTTGGTTTTTTTATTCTTTAGCAAAATCGGTATGAAGTCGGGGTGTACCCTACTTTGACCAGCAGGCCCCAGTTGTTGACAGGATTTGTACCAGAGGTTGACCATTTTTCAAAAAGTTAAATTTAACTATATTTGACAAAAGGAGAAGGTATTTTAAAATCATCTTTATTAAGGTTGGTCCTAGTACTAATTAGTAACCAACAAGTAAACTGCTATTTTCAGTCATATCGATCACAATATTGCTCTTTTATAATACACTGCTGCCTAACTTATAAACCGATCCACTACCTGATTTTCATACAATCGTGCTTAGTTGGGAAGCTCACAGATATAATAGTTTCATTGCTATAGTAGTCATTTAAATGTGAATCAATGTCAAAAATGTTCAATTTTCAAATATGCGTTTGTGTTTTGCATTTCAGAAATATTCCGATTTTATAAAAAAATAGGAAAATGTCTTTTGTTTTTTCTGTTCTATACAAGTTTATAAAGCGAATGGGATGCGAAAATCCACTTACATTTTCCTATTTTTCATTAAATTCGCGTTTTTTTTAATTTAAGACGTCGATACACATTCAATTATTACTGATACACTAAAAATGTTCTAGTTAGGAAGCTTACAGATGCTTTCTATTCTAACTATGCACGTTTGTATGAAACTTAGCTAGTGGCTCGGTTTATTTGCTGACCAGTGTAGGAAGGAATTCCTTATATTGCGATTGCGTTAATCCACCTTAGCAATAATTGCTCATTATTGTTCCTCATTAGTTGTGAAAATTGTTGGTGGACTCGTTTTGCGTTGAATGGGATGTCACATTTTAATTTTGTTAATCATTGTAGAATGAGGGATATTATTTCTGTATTTCTTTAAGCGCTTCATAAATATCGTTCTCACTGTACTGAAAGAAGGTCTTTTTAGTGGCATATTGAATCTAAAACAAGGAAAAAAAAATATTTTAGAGAGCTTGGTCAATCATAGGAGCTTATGTTTTGCATGGCAGTACCAATGTCAAACCACTGGTCAACTAATGGAAAGAATGCTATTTATTTCATTAAAATCGATTGTAGAGTAACAAATCATACCATAGACTTGAAATTCTAGATAAAAACTACAGAAAAAAGTCGTACTGCAATGAGCTAGTCGTTGACCAACAGGTCAACTACAGGAACATTTTATCCAATCATGTACCTTTTGATAACCAGATAAATAACTCAAGAAATATATTGTCTGCATCCTAAATTCATAACATTCTCTATAATTTACATATATTTATAACTAAAATCAATGATATGAGCAAAATTCATCCATGAACAAAACAAAAGAAATGAAAAATAATCTTTACGATCAAAACACTTTCTTTACTACAATGGTGGCCAAATGACCACTGTCAGTGACAAGTGATATTAAAACAAACTTGTAGGGTTCATCGGTTGTCTCTTCCTAGCCGGTATGTGATTAGTGGATTTGTATTAGTACCGACTACATGTATCCAACATAAAATGAAGTACTTAATGGCTGAAAATCTTAATATAGACACATAATGCCGTAAGTGGTCAACCACCGGTGCCTGGTCAACTACCGGGTCAACCACCCTACCTTTGGTACAAATATTCTTTATGATAATAGGGTATTTGACTAATTTCGATATAGTAAAAAATATTTATACTTTTCCAAAATACTGGTAAATGAGAACCAATGGCCAACATTTTCAGTTAAAAATATAACGTCTAGCTGGTTTTATGAGCATTCAAAGTTTCATGGGCAAGTCCATTTTTAAAGTATACAATTTAAAAAAATAATTATATCATTGAACTACCCGTACATTTTCCACCAACTTTTATTATGAAACCATTTACTTAAACGAAACATTTGATATAGCTACCAAACAAAATTTACTAGACGCGCATACAAGATACAAGCGTGTGACGTCACTTGCCTGTATCCATTTGTATAGAGCGTTTTTGGGCTTGCCCAAAATATGTGCTTTTAAAGTTGTGATATCTCAGGTGATTCAAATCAGAATCAAGCAATTCTTTCAATCATGTTTCTTAAATTGAGAGGTCTTTTGATTAAACACATATTTTTTTTTTGTCAAATACCCTATTACCTACATTACAAAAATAAAATACAGATTACTTAATATGTGTTATGTCCACAAACAAAATACAGTACAACAAGGCGATCTTATCACTTGTTTGTTTTATACATAGGTACCTACACAAAATTCAATCGACCCGTCAAACGTGTTGAAATATAGTCGTTCGAGGAAATTCGACAACTTGTATTGACTGATGAGTGGTCGAAGTACATACCTAATTGTAATTTAAAGTGCTGTATTATTTCTTATTATAGAATGATTATATTTTCAAACTCTTCGATTTTGGCCTGTCCGGATAAGAATGATTTGAAGAAAGTACATGTAATCTTTAACAAAATGGGTGAAGATTATGACAAACTTAATTCTTTGTTCTTAAAATTTTCATTAGCTCAAGTAAGTCAATATTGCTGACTATCAATCTGGCGTTGGCTAGGTTCCTGTCTACTTCTTCATGTGACACTTAAAAAAGTTTCATCTGTTGTAATAAATAAAATTAAATTCATTTACTTTTAGTTAATGCGCCTACCTAATTAGGTAGGTACAGAGTTTAATTTATGAATTACAGGAAGGTCCAATAAATGAGACTACACTTGATATATATCAGATGTGCTTTGAATACACTTTAACAGCGAAACTCGCTCCAACGTGGAATGCACTAGGAACGAACTACTTTGTTAATAATAGGGATTTTTTGACTGCAAGAGGACCACAGGAAGGAGTTAAATACAAAATTGTAACTAAGAGTAAGTGTTATCTGAGGGAGTAACGGCCGGTTTCTAAATTGAGTATTTGAAGTTGAGCACTACTTAAGTACCTACAAACGTTGACATTTGAAGTAGGATGACTGACCGCCAAAGTTGTACTTAAGTGTGCTTAACTTCAAATTCTCAATTTAGAAACCGGCCGTAACCTACTTTAACATAATAAGTAGTAAATATATTATGTATAAATAATATTACAAAAAGCAGGTATGTAGCCTATGAGTTATTCCAGAGTGTAAGCTTCATGCTTACCAAATTGGTCTATCGTGCGTACCTATCTAAAGAAGAAACTCACATAAACTTCCGTGTTATAGTTTATTATTATACATCAATATTCCTATTGTACTACTTTTTGTGCAATAAAGTTTTAAATAAATAAATGAAATATCAAACTAAATGGTGTAGGTAGGGTATAGAAATCTAGTTCCTGTTACCAAGAGCAACTACCCTGCCTAGATTTATTTATTTATTCTTTATTGCACAAAAAGTAGTACCTACAATTGGCGGACTTAATGCTATACAGCAATCTCTACCAGTCAGCCATTGGGCAAGGCAGAAATATCGATGGCGACTTATAAACAATACATACTTATATATAAATATAAATAATACAGATTTCTATCAAAACTGTTTGCATCACAATAATTTCATAAATAATTTGTATGATTCTAAATAAATACTGTATCAACGTATCTTACGTCGCAACCTGTACGAATGTGTATCTAATTTATAGTCTATGAATTAACTAACATGTACTGTTATTCTTTCAGACGACTCTACTACTATACAATTAAAACCCATCAAAATAAATTTAATTAGATCAGATAATGATTTCGCGTCTGGAGAATGGGTTAGAGTATTACCCAGGTATTGTATTATCATACACTATAATACCTACAATAATTATTGAAAGTGTTATTTGTACAGTGTGGCTTTATGGATTTTCAACCCAAGTAAAAGTACCTATATTATCTTAGAAGTAAACCTTTTACCTTCTTTTACTGTCACGATTTTTTCATTAGATTACATTACCTATACCTCTATATCCCTTTTATTTTTTTATTGGATAAATTTAGCGCAGTGGCTAAGCTGTCCGCCCGAAGCGCGAAGGCCCCGGTTTCGATTCTACTAGATTTTCTAAGTTTTCTTGGGAGTTCTGGGTAGACGCTCCCAGTTAATTCGTCATCTGGTACTCATAGTACAGTCAGCCACACATCAGATTACCACAACCTATCAAATTTCCTCAATCGATATTCAACCTAATGAGTACTTATGACAGTAAGATGAGAGTCGATTGAAGAAATTTGACAGTTTTGTATACTTTGATGTGTGGCTGTACGTACATAGGGGAGCCCTAACTTAAGACTATGTTGATTGATGTGATTGTCTCGCTTTTTTTATTTATTTCAATAAAATCAAATTTATCCGAGGTTGCAAATACGGTTCGCAAAATGTTATATAGAGAGTAGGTATGTACTTATGTAGGTAGGTATAGGTAAGTACTTATAATATTTATTGTTTTTATCTTTAGCCTCAACAAAGCTGTTGTAGAAGATTGCTTCACAACTTTTCCAAGTTCAGGACTATTTAGGACATACAAAGAAATCCGTCGACACTGGAAGAATATTGTGAGTTGAAAATGATTTACCTACCTACCTTTGTCCTTTGATTTCAATATAGTTTATTTATAACAGGTTTATTTAGTACAACTGACCACGGACGTATATATAGCTTTGACAAAGGGGGTGTACCGCATTGCAAAACAATACGAATCAGCCCCCCTTTGTTCTAGGACTGTTGGAAACTCGTAATTTTTTTCAACTCCCCATACAAATGACCAATAGGGTAGTTGACTAATATCGATGTAGTAAAAAATATTGATACTTTACCAAAATATTGGTAAAAAAGAACCAATAGCCTAAATTTTCAGTTAAAAATATAACGTCTAGCTGGTTTTGTGAGCATTTAAAGTTTCATGGGCAAGTCCATTTTTAAAGTTTATAATATTATAAAATTAATTATATCATTGAACTACCCACACATTAAACACAAACTTTTATTATAAAACTATGTACATAAACGAAACATTTGATATAGCTGCCAAACAAAATTTGCTAGACGCGTATACAAGAAAACGTGTGACGTCACATTTTCACGTTAGTAGCCATTTGTATAGAGCGTTTTTGGGCCCGCGTAAAATATGTGCTCTTAAAGTTGTGATATCTCAGGTAATTCAAATCAGAATCAAATAATTCTTTCAACAATGTTTCTTTAATAGAGGGGTCTTTTGATTAAACACATAAAAAAAAAATAGTCAAGTAGGTACCCTATTACGTGGTCGACTTTGTATGAAAAGTTGTTTTTTTGCATATTTCCTATAAAAGTCGTTAAACAAATTTTGTTCATAATTACACGTGGTTTAAGGGATGTAAATGTCTACCTATTAGATATGAGCGCCGCGCCGGCGCGCCGCCGTCGCCGTGGACTAGCGTCGGCGCGCCGCCGTCGAGCAAGCCGTTCGGCGCGCCGTCGCGACATGTACAACCAGTAAAGTCCCAAGTGCGCTGCCAACCTTTAACCCCCTTTCCCCCCATTTGGGTCTCCGGTGCTTTCACTCACTCGACGAAACATGCCGAAGATTTAGGTTACAAAATAAACAGCTTCAGGAAAAAGCAATTTTGATTAATTGATATTGAAATTGTTGATATTCGAGTTTGTGTCTTTAGAAACGGATTTTTTTTAATTTATAAATGGTAACAATTAAAGAATGTGCAAGTTTGAGGCGTTTACATGTGTAAATGATGGTACTTTTGTTTTCTTTCATCATCATCAGCAACCCACGCTCGTCCACTGTTGGACATAGGTTAGGTCTCCCCCAGTGCACGCCACCGCTCCCGATTTTCGGCCACTCTCATCCAGCTCACTCCAGCCAGCCTTCGAATGTCGTCATCCCATCTTGTAGCAGGGCGTCCAACACTACGTTTGCCGAGTCGCGGTCACCACTTATGGACTTTATGGCTCCAACGGTTGTCAGTTCTGCGGCTAATGTGACCAGCTCACTGCCACTTCAGTTTGCTAATTCGGTGGGCTATGTCGGTGACTCTGGTTCTCTGTCGGATTACATCATTTCTGATGCGGTCCTTCAAAGATTCTCCGAGCATAGCCCTTTCCATAGCTCTTTGAGCGACTTTGAACCGGTGGATTAGCCCAGCCGTGAGTGTCCAAGTCTCGGCACCATAAGTCATGACCGGAAGGACGCACTGGTCGAAGACTTTCGACTTAAGACTTTGAGGGATGGGTGACGAGAAGACTTGACGAAGCCTACCAAATGCTGCCCAGCCTAGCTGAATTCTTCTATTGGCTTCTCTCTCAAGTTGTTTCTGCCTAATTGGAGCGTTTGTCCTCCATAGACAGACATATTCCTGGACAACTTCGAGAGGTACTCCATTAACAGCGACCGGTCCCGGATCAACGAATTCGTTGAACATGACCTTGATTTTATCCAAGTTCATCCGAAGAGTTTGTGTTTGGAAGATTCAGCCAGGCTGCTCACCATCTCCTGTAGGTCCTGTAAGGTTTCCGCCAAGATGACGATGTCGTCTGCGAATCATAGGTGTGACATGTACTCGCCATTAATATTGGTTCCGCGCTCTTTCCAGTTTAGCGTTTCGAACATGTCCTGCAGCGCAGCGGAGAAGAGTTTCGGAGATATAACATCTCCTTGTCTCACACCACGTCGCAGCAGGACAGGCTCGGTTTGGCCGTTCTGGATTACTACAGACATATTAGCGGCGTCATACAGACACTTCAACACCTCGATATATCGCCAATCGACTTGCACCTCTGCAAGGCCTCGAGAACAGACCAGGTCTCGACGGAGTCAAAAGCTTTTTCATAGTCCACAAACGCCATGCACAGAGGCTGGTTATACTCTTTGGTCTTCTGTATAACCTGTCTCACTGTGTGAATATGGTCTATGGTGCTATAACTCCGTCGGAACCCGGCCTGCTCTGCAGGTTGAGCTTCGTCAAGTCTTCGTGTAAGGCGATTCGAAATGACTCTTGAGAACAATTTATAGACGTGACTTAAGAGTGAAATTGGTCGATAGTTCTTCAGTAAGGTTTTGTCGCCTTTCTTGAAGAACAACACGACCAAGCTCCGCTGCCACGCCCTAGGAGTTCACCCGGAGAAAAGAACTGAGTTAAATATACGCCGAAGTTCCTTCAGCACCGGCTTGCCGGCAGCTTTCAGAAGCTCGGTTGTGACTCCGTCTTCTCCCGGGGCTTTTCCATTTTTAAGTTGCCCAAGAGCTGCCTCGATCTCCTCCAATTGTGGCTTCAAAGGCAGCGAATCGATTTTCCAATTTGAGTTGGAAGGCGTCGGAACCAACGAGCGATTGGAGTAGATTTGGCCGGAGCGTGGACTTCATCAACCGAGAGCGTTCAAGCTTAAAATCGATATTCAGAGTGCCTCTGAGAAGTCGGTGATCACTTCCGGTTTTAAACCTATTGATCACTGAGACATCTCTGAATATTCGCTTTTTGTCCGATATGATGAAGTCGATCTCATTTTTAGTCATAGTATCGGGGCTCTGCCATGTCCTCTGGGGCTGTTTCTTAAAGAACGAGTTCTTAACGCTCTAAGAAATTGACGAATTGTTTTCTTTATTCTTAAAAAAATATGTAAATCCAGCAACCCCCCCCCCCCCAACCCCCCCCCCCCCCTCCCTACACCCTTCCCTCACCCCTTGAAAAAAAATTAATCCACGCCGGCGCGCCGCCGCCGCCGGGTTTTTTTTTACCCCACGCCGCCGCCGTGGAATTAGCCATCGGCGCTCATATCTACTACCTATACAACCTGTATTGGTCCTTCGAGCCGGATCTATATACGCGTTCCGTAGATTGATTGTTTAGGTAAGTATCACAATCTGACCTTTTCCCACTTAAAACATAGCATACCTATACTTTTCGTTAAATTCATATCAATAAATTCTGTCTTTCCGTGGTTCCTTATTATTTGTACCTACAAAATAAAAGGTTATATACGTACAGCCACCCATCGAAGTATACAAAACTGTCAAATTTCTTCAATCAACTTTCATCTTGCTGTGTTATACATTAGGTTGAATATGAATTGAGGAAATTTGACAGGTTGTGGTAACCTGATGTGTACGTACGTAGGTTGTGGTGAGCTGACTGTACGTAATGTAAGTTTGGGGCACGATATACATGTTTTCGGGACAACTGCCAGTATAATTGCGTGGCTCTGCGAGTCTACGTGTCTACAGTCCACTACCCCCACCCCATCGTCCGAGTCATCCCCGTCATCACCACCTTCTTCATCCGGAACCTCGCTGCTTAGTAGTAATAGTAGATCCAGTGATTCAGTTTCAGTGACCCAGTGTTGCCAGCCCAGCCAGGTGTAGTACTTACTGGTTTCGTACTTACAAGCTGATACCTACATCCGTCCAGAGGGTCATTAAGGAATGGCTTCACTAATCGCATCCTGTTGGCGTATCAAATGTTAATCCACGTAGATCCTTTTCGTATTAAATCAATCACCTAAAACTTTTTATTTTCCAACAGCATGGCTATAGACTCCCCGAAGAAGACAGTGTCAATTATTGTCAAGTCAGATTTTGGAGAGGAGAGCCTTTGACCTATCCTAAAATTTGTCTAACTAGAAACTTTCCAGTGGTCACTCCGATGCCGAATCCTAATGCGGTCTGTACTGCATTTCTCTTTCGAGTTTTGTCCACGTATTATTAAGTTACTTAGGGGAAAACCGGGAGACTTCCCCAGGTGGGAGAGTTGAGCCACCTTTCGAAAATATGTTAAATTTTAGTCCGAACAAAACGTCCAAGCGTTCATTGGTCGCACGTAAGAAGCCAATCATAAGTCCGCAACCATTTTACACCATAGCTATGTTGTTCGTCAATGACAATGTCAAACGTGTTTTTGTTGCTACGGAGTGCATTTTTTTGTTTTAAGAAGATTTGCGATTGCAGCCGTATTTAGTGAGGTAGGTATTGTTTGTTGCTATTATTATATAGCCAGATAAACGTAGTTTGACGTGTGCTATTGTGTTTTTACTAGACGAGCGGCTTTTTTTTTTGTCATCACTTCAATAAAGAATTAGGGTGAGCGGGAGAGTTGCACCACAGTGATTGCGGGAGACTTGCCCGGTGGTTCAATTCTCCCTGTGCAGGGAAATTATTACTTAATCTTTATTAACTGGTTTTTTTCTCCTTAATATAATTTATTATAGGTACTTGCAGGTCTAACTTGTACCAATTTTTAATACAATCAAATCAATACAATCCTCCTAAAAATGCATGCGAATGTAATAAATACACAAAAGTGGATTTGCGAAATGCCATAAATTATGTAGGTACCTAGATAATATGGCATTGTCTGTTGTGTATTTTTCACAGATATATATTTACAGACAGTTTGTCTATTTCTAAACCAGTCTTCTCTAGTCAGTTTTTTTGGTGGCAGACAAGCAAACGGTATACCTGATGGTAATCGATTGCCGCCGCCCATACACATCTGTAATACCAGTAGAATCACAGGAGCGCTGCCACAACAGCGCACTTGTGATTCTACTGGGGTTGAAGGGTGGCCTTTGTGGTAGCGGCCATCTTAAGTTGGCGGCCATCTTACCTTGTTAAGAACACTCTCGACTGTTATAATTTTCAAACTAAAAAAACAAAATCCAAATCGGTTCATCTGTTTGGGAGCTACGATGCCGCGAACAGACACACGCACAGACAAGCAGACAGACACGTCAAACTTATAATACCCAGTCATTTTTGCGTCAGGGGTTAAAAATAAGTTAATTAGTGCATAAAATAAGATAATGAAACTGTGGTAGTAGCTAATAACCATTTTTATTTCCCACAAAAATGATAGGGTCAACTCTCCCCATACCCCGGTTCAAGTGTCCCTGCTGGTGGGGAGACTTGACTCATGTCTCATTTTTTTGAAAAATGCCAATAAAATTTTACCTGCATATTTTATTAGCAATACAATTATGCACAAATGTACCTACTAAAGTAACGCATCGCATAAGTGTATAATTGATTCAATAAACCCAATAAGCAAGTAATTATGACATGATATGTAAAAAGTGGTTCAACTCTCCCGGACTTCCCCTACCTACCCTTTTTGTACTTTACATCGTCTTAAATATTATGTCGGTATTTACTGGGACTATTTTTGAACTACAAGGAGGTAACTTGATGCATCGCTGTCTATTGGTAGGACCTATCTTCTTATTTTAGATAGATATTTCTTTATTGCAGAGAGCTGTACTATTGAGATTTAATTCGACTTTAAAAAACAAGATGCATCAAATTCTCGGAGTTCCCTTCGAAATTCAACACCTTAGTTCGGTACAGGTAAGTATCTACCACTTTTAAAACACAATTAGTATCGTAAATTGGTTTACTATCGAAAGTCTAATAAATAAAAAAAAACTTTGAGTGATAGAT
The DNA here is from genome assembly GCA_014851415.1 of Cnaphalocrocis medinalis. Lineage (NCBI taxonomy): Eukaryota > Metazoa > Arthropoda > Insecta > Lepidoptera > Crambidae > Cnaphalocrocis > Cnaphalocrocis medinalis. Next base: position 8,957 of record JABMDO010000962.1, on the reverse strand, counting down.
GATAGAAGAGTAGACGGATCATCTGAGGGTAAATTGCCGCCGATAATATACATAGTTGTGCCGTCAAAGATCTATAGATTTTCTACCATAGTAAGTATGTAACACTAATCCATACTATCCATACTTCCATACTAATATTATAAATGCGAAAGTAACTCTGTCTGTCTGTCTGTCTGCTACTCTTTCGCGCCAATACTACTGAACGGATTTAAATGAAATTTGGTATACAGATGATCTAGACCCTGAGAAAGGACATAGGCTACTTTTTGTTGCGAAAAGGGGGTTGTAAGGGGTTAAAAGGGGGGTAAAAAGTTACTTTTAAAAGTTACTTTACGCGGACGAAGTCGCGGGCGGCCGCTAGTATTCATATAAATAATTGAATGGGTAAAATCTTTGTCCTTTCTGCTTGACACAAAGGATGACTGGTAGAGAATGCCTATTGGCATTAAGTTCGCCTATTGTACGAAGTTTTGTGCAATAAAGTTTATAAAGTAAATAGTTAAAATAAAATGATAATATTACTTACAGCATATTTTTATGATTTCGCAGGAGCTCAACGATAAAATGTTAGACACGCAAGCGGTAAGTTTGTGTACACCTACACAGACGAATTAATTGTTGGTACCTCCTAGTACTACCTACCATTGAAGACCACTTAAATTTTTACTTGTCTATACTAATATAATAAAGCTGAAGAGTTTGTTTGTTTGTTTGTTTGTTTGAACGCGCTAATCTCCGAAACTACTGGTGCGATTTGAATAATTCTTTTTTTGTTGGATAGTCCATTTATCGAGGAAGGCTATAGGCTATCAACATAATAATATTAAGGGGGTTGTAAGGGGTTAAAAGGGGGGTAAAAAGTTACTTTTCCACGCGGACGAAGTCGCGGGCGGCCGCTAGTAAAATATAAAAACAATAAAAACGATTTTGGCATTGGTCTATAAGTATTTATTACATTTTAGATATTATTAAATTCCTATTTATTCATTTAGATTAGTTGATTAAATCAGTGTTTACTTATTATTATGTAGTCCTATGATATGAATACTATTATTCATTTCTAATAAGTACTAGGTAAGGTCATATTTTTTGGTTAAGGTTAAATACACAATAGGGATAGGATTTTTATTCGTCAGATTACTTACAGTCGTAATAATTTAAACTTTCAACATACAAAAGTAGCCCACTTGAATAATTGGCCCATTTATTTATCGACTGCCTCAATGGCGCAGTGGCTAAGGTGTTCGCCCGATGCGCGACAGGTCCCGGGTTCGATTCCCGGACAAGTCAATTTAGGAAGCTACATTTTCTAAAATTTCTTGGGTCTGGGTGTTTTGGGTTGACGCCCCCAGTTATTTATCGTCACCTGGTACTCATATTAGTACAGGGGTTGCCCTAGTTTTAGACCAGGTTGATGGGTGTGATTGTCTGGCGCATTTATTTTAAGTTCGGTATAATGGTAGGCACCAAGGTGTCACGTCGACTTTGAATGTCCTTAAGTCAGGGTTATCTCAACCTAACGCTTAGGTACCTCTAGACATTTTGATTTTATTAGGAAAGGCAGGTAGGTGCACCAGATAAATATAGGTAGCCAATCTTTCATAACTGGGGAATAACAAAACGGCCTAATAGTTACGTGGGTCCTTCCTATCTATCCATCTAGTTTACTCAGTAGATAAAACATATTTTAAAGCTATTAACCTACATACAACAAAGCAAGTGGTTATTGTTTCTCCATATTGTAGCTAGGTACATACCTACCCATTATTAATATCTTCTTGCTATTTTATATAATCTGAAGAATATTCTTTAAAAAAAAGTTCTATGGTTGGTATTATTCATAATAACCAATGGGGGTAGGTACCTACTCTATGACGTAAGCGGCATCGGCAGTGACGCCATTAATTAATTTCATGACTTTCTTGATGCACTTTACATATTTTTCCTACGCTATCCGCCATCTTTTTTCATATTGAAAATCCGAGGATTGGGGGCTTGATAGAAGTCTCCTCGTCATTCGGTAAAAACACGTTCACCTGTTGGCGAATATGCTATCAAAGTATTTCTAGGTGACGTTAGCACTGTCTGAGTTGCAGTTTGATCGAAAAATCTGGCTACAGATGGTGACAGGTTTCTGTGCGTCTGCTGTTGTCTGGGTGATGGTAATAAGCAATTCCTTGTGCCCTGTAAATTTTAAAACTGTTAAAAGACATAGTTACCGAACCAAAAGTTACCAGACATACAATCTGATTAGGAAGTTGGCCACGGTTTAACTTGCGCCACATTACCAGCATCATACATTATGCACCATATGACTTGAAGTTAAACAGTTAAGAGAAATACTGGACCCGCTCATGTCAAATCGAGAACACAAATAAAATAGGTACTTCAATAGATGCCTGGCACCGGTTCGGATTCCAAAAAGGGGTGACTACATGCAATAACTGAGTCAGACGCGCAGATTAAGTAGGCTTTAGTAAGTCTTTGGCGCATCATCTGTACTTACTGTACGCCGTTGTCCGAGGTTCCTAGGGGAATTAATTGGGGTAACATGACTTTGATTTTCCAACGTAGCGTTCTGTTGAATGTCCAACTTATAACCTTTTGCTAGTTGTTCTACAGTTTTACCTGCAAGCAAGTTAAAGAAAATTAAGTATTAGGTAGGTACCTAACCACCCAATACGTAACGGTTTGTCTAGAACCTATGTATTATATGGTGAGCTTATAAATAACACTACAAAGCTCAGTAATATCGGTAAAGAATTCGCTTAATCGTCATCACACTATACTAAGGCAAGTCACATATTACAAGAGTCATAAATAACCGAGTAGAGTAGCGTGTCATGGGACAGGAAAGGCCGAATTACAGGAAAGAACGAATATAGACTACTTAGATGGCGATGGATGACTTACGTAATAAATTAATTAGCTACCTCTAGTGCCTCCACTAACCTGTCAAAGTAGTCGGGATGTTGGTGTTGCAGCGGCCTGTTGCCAATATTTTTTCTAAAGCTGCTGTGTTCTGAAATATTATGGCCACTGCTGCCCCATCAGCTAATTGTGAAGAGTCGCAACAAGAAAGTAAAAAATCCCATTGACCATGCAGCCATTCCTCTTCAGAATATACAGCTAGCTGCAAGGTGGACGCTCCTGCAAAATAAACATTTTAACAATAATAGGCGTACTTACCTACCTATTTACTTAATGTGTAGCTTGTAAGTATCTCCTACCTACCATCAAGTTCGGTAGATGTGTCATAACTCATAATAAAACTAACTGCAGCCTCAAAATAATACGACCCAAACGCTGAGGCTTCCTTATATCGCAATCTAAACAGGCGGCTCACATGCACTCTTATAGTGATCTCAGCATGTTTCGGAGTGAATAACAGAGGCAGCTAGGCGTGCAGGAGATACACGGATACGATATAAGTAGGTACTTATCCAGATAACGCGAAAGTCGACGAACTCTTCGATATCAATGTCAATTAAGTAAGACCAAAAAATCTATTTGTATCTACTGATTTATAATAGTCGTTCAGCGGTGGCAGCAGGTGCTCTGCACTTAACCCATTATTACAAAATGGAGACAAAAGTTAGGCTTTAAAAATGATGCTGTAATAGGTACAATACACTGGTCTTAGTTGTAGTAAAAACTGACGCTGTTAAGTACTTTATAAGAGTGAGGTAGGTACTTAGGTACAAACTTTGTTTATGTAGAAGCGTGGGCCCAAGTACGGTCGACGATGACATTAAAAAAGGCCTAACTACTTACATGACCAAATAGCCTACTATAGCTACAATACTACTCAATTGGTTATGAATATACATAATAGCAAAGCTGAATATTTTAATAATGAATGAAGGTTCATAACGAGTAAGATTAATTAGGTAAGTTAGACTTGAGACCGAAAGTAATTATTTTCCCTGCCTTGGCTATGACTTACTTTCATACCTAGTTTACCAATTAACTTACCGGATTCGCTTACAGAATGTGGATTAGCTCCGAAGTGAAGCAATGTTTTTACTATGGAATAACACCCTTTCCGTGCTGCCAATCTTATCGGCCATCCACCTTCAAAATTAGGGTCTAATCCAGAACTCAACAATTCGATCATTTTATCTTCATCCTTATTGTGAATAGAGCATTTAATTTTAGACGCAATATTTTCCATCGTTTCACACTTATTTAATGCTCTAAGGTTTCCCACAAAGTGCACTGTCTAAGATTTTTTTAAAGTTGTATTTATTACTTAGAAGTAAAAATGTCTAGGTTCCTCTGAAGACTTATCTACCCACGCGATATTATTGACATCTACAAGGTAGGTATACCAAGTTTTAGAATTACCCTCAAAAGAATATTTTCATGTCGGTTCTTGGATGGCTGAAGCCGCCGCTGATACCAGCGGGTACCGGAGGCCCAATTAGGGAGAAAAAGGATTAAAAGGTGGGCAGCGAAGTCGTTACTTTACTGGTATTGCAGGTGTCTATGGCGGCAGTCGCACCTTCAGGTGCTGCTCAGTGGCGTAGCTATAAGTATAGGGGGGGGCGGTCCGCCCCGGGTGTCACCCCAGGGGTGACAATCGGGCCCTTTCATGACCATCAGTTATAATTCTTTCTACCTTGATTTTTAGCCGAAACTCGGCGGAAACCGTAACCGAAATTTCGGTCGGACAGCACTAAATCTATACATATAATAAAAATGTAAAAAAGCTGTGTCTGTACATTGAAGATATTTATCTCAAAATAACTTAGGACGACTAAAAAACAGTAACAGAACATGAATCAATGATTTTTAAAATTTTTGTCTGTCTGTTTGTCTGTTTGTCTGTTTATCTGTTTGTCTGTTTGTCTGTTTGTCTGTTTATCTGTTTGTCTGTTTGTCTGTTTGTTCGCGCTAATCTCGGAAACTACTGAACCAATTCGAATGAAACTTTTTTTATTGTATAGCTGTAATATCAGGGCAACTTATAGGATATATTATATTTTGAAGATCAGGCTCCTTGATGTAGAACCACAACAGCCCAGCTAAACTATAAGAGGTAGCTCAATGGCACTTTAACAAAAGTTGTTCAGATTGATGAGCATTTTATGATGCCATGATTTTTTTTTTATATCTATTTAAATAATCATCTTTAAGTCAAGAGTCATAAAGTTCACGCAAACGAAGTTGCGGGCGGCCACTAGTACACAAATATTAATGATTATTACTTTTATTTTAAAAGTTTCTATTTCGTTTTGGGGTGACACCTTCAAAATCCGCCCCGGGTGCCAACTATGCTGGCTACGCCACTGCATCTGCTACCTATCACGTAAAAAAATAAGTGGAGTTCTGAAACTTTTTATTTTATTTTTATCTACATACAAAATTATTCATTTTGAATTACTAACATGCCATAATATGATAATTTAATGTTTTTGTGTGTAATTATTGTTTTAGCTTTTGTTTATGTGTTTGTTAAAGTCAATATACAATAGTAATTATAAATACCGTCACTGTGCCGTACCTATGTTTTTCTAGTTAGTGTTGGTCTAAGACACAGCACTAGCCGCAGGCCGGATGTGCCACAGCACTATTCGTCAACTGTCATTTCTCTCTTTCGGATCGATAATGGCTCCGCGGTAATTTCAAAATGTCGGCTGTTGTAACAAATAAACCATCTGAGTAAATTGGCAACCTACGTTATTATTTCAATCCTACAATTGGTAGCAGAGCGTAGTTGCCGCTACAAGGATGGCTTCGTCGTCATACGTTCGTGTAGAAGCACTAAATAAAGAAAATTATGACACGTGGTGCCTGCAAAGCCCAAGCAATTCTAATAAAAAACGAATTATGGGATTACGTAAATGGTAATAAAGCTGTGACGGCGAAATCCACAGCCGACGAGATCGCTACCTTCGAAAAAGAAGATTTGATGGCTAGATCGGAATTGTTCCTCCTGATATCCCCGTCAGAATTGAAACAAATAAAAGGATGCAAGACATCTAAAGATGTATGGGATAAACTAAAAGGTATTTATCAAAGCTCTGGACCAGCCCGAAAGGCAACGCTTTTAAAGAAGCTCGTTCTTCAGAAACTGTCATCGGATGACATCCGGGAGCATTTAAATAATTTCCTAGACATCGTGGATAAGCTGGCGGATATGGATGTAACTATTCACCCAGACTTACTAAGCATCATGATGCTGTACAGCTTGCCGAATAGTTACGACAATTTTAGAATTGCCATAGACGTACTTCCTACGCCCGAGGAATTAAAAATTAAAATAATTGAAGAAAGTGAAGCTAGAGAAAACATTAGTAGCTCGCATACAACTGAAGCAAAATTGTAAAAAGAAGGGTCATTCTGCAGACGCATGTTGGGCGAAGAAAAATGATAAAATCAAAATGGAAAATAAAAACAAGTATGTAAGAGGTGATCAAAACTTTAATATAACACCCACTTGTCTTACCGCCACAACACCTGACGTCTGGTGCCTAGACAGCGGATGCAGCTCTCATATGTGCAGCAAGAGAGAACTATTTGAAGAACTCCAGCCTGAGAGTGGATCGCTGCGACTAGCGTCTGAAACCCTCACTGCAGAAATTAAAGGAAAGGGTAAAGTACCCCTGATTATAAATAATGAAAAAATAAATCTAATGGAGACACTTTATGTACCTACCTTGACAACAAATCTAATGTCAGTAACGAAGATAACTGAAAAAGAGCATACAGTAACTTTTAGTAAAAATAAAGCAATTATTAAAGATGCTGAAAACAAATGTGTTTTTCAAGCCAAAAAGGAAAACGGTCTGTATTACGTACAAACTAAAGAAAGAGAAAATACAGCTTACTCGGCAAAGGAAGAGGATAATATAATGGATTGGCATCGAAAATTAGGTCACATTAATGAACATGATTTGAAGCAAATGGCAAAAAATAATCAAATGAAAGGTTTGAAACTAAATGAAAAGGTAAAATTACCAATTTGCGAAACTTGTATTAAAGGAAAAATGACCCGATTGCCATTTACATCTGTCGATACTCCACAATCTTCAGAGCCATTAGAGCTAATACACACTGATGTATGTGGCCCCTTCCAAACTGAAACACTGGCCGGATCTAGATATTTCGTAACCTTTTTGGATGACTACACAAAGTATAACTGTATATATTTCATTTCCCATAAAAGTGATGTGTTTTCAAAATTCAAAGAATATAAAAACAAAGTAGAAAATTATCTTCAAAGGAAAATAAAATCTGTACAATCAGATAATGGCACAGAATACTGTAATAGACAATTCGACGAGTATCTCAACGAGCATGGCATCAAAAGAAGGTTGACAACACCATACACGCCACAGCAAAACGGACAAGCTGAAAGGAAAAATAGATCTTTACTAGACAAAGCTCGATGTCTAATGCTGGAGGCTAAACTACCAGAGAACCTGTGGGCAGAGGCGGTTTACACCGCAAACTATTTGATAAATAGGTCACCAGCTAAAGCACTCGGTGAGAACACTACTCCATATCAAAAATGGACCGGGCGCATACCAGCTGGTAATCACCTAAATATCATTGGCCACAAAGCGTTCGTGTTAAATAAGCATAGAAAGGGAAAGTTCTCAGCAAAAGCCGAAGCAGGTATTTTTGTTGGCTATGCGCAAAATGCTAAAGGGTACAGAGTTTACATACCAAGAAAAGGTACCTATTGTTGTCAGTCGCGATGTGAAGATCATAAACAAAATGTTCTATGAGAGTGCCAATGAGCCCCAAAACACATATGAAAATCTCTTCGAAGATGTGAATCCGCTGCAATCTGAAACAGAAAAAGATAATATTAACAATCATAATAAAAATAAAAATAAGAAAAAAGAACGAAAGACAATCACCACTGAAATTGAAATTATACCGAAAAGAAACCTGAAACAAAAGGAAAAAGTAGTAGAGAGAGAAACATGCATAGAACAACCAGAGAGTTATCAAAAAGACAGTGAAGATGAAATTGAAATTGAAAGAAACCATGAAGAAGGCATTACTACCTCAAACATTACAGAATGCGTTAAAAGCACAAGTGACAGCAGGAGTGTTTCACTAAGAAATGAAGGAACACAAGAAAGTAGAAGACAAAGGAAACGCCCTGCATGGATGAACGACTATGTACAATTTTAAGGCAGTATATGGGCATTAACTGATGGTGCCACTCTATTGCTGTGAGGGGGCGTGTTGGTCTAAGACACAGCACTAGCCGCAGGCCGGATGTGCCACAGCACTATTCGTCAACTGTCATTCTCTCTTTCGGATCGATAATGGCTCCGCGGTAATTTCAAAATGTCGGCTGTTGTAACAAATAAACCATCTGAGTAAATTGGCAACCTACGTTATTATTTCAATCCTACAGTTAGATTTGTAATTTTTTTAGTTGTGATATGTCTCCTTATATTATCACTTGAGGTGACCACTGAAAATCAGCGTCGCGGTTGCCTACTCCGGTAACCACGACACATGCTGAGTGGGAACCTTTTTAGCGCATAATTTAAAATTTATGGTTTTGTTAAGTTTAGCTGTAAGCATTTTTATACCGATTTTTGTGTGCTAAATAAACACTTTCTATAAATAACAAAATATTGTCTCAACATTGGCAGATATTAGAATCGTTACATAAAAAAATCTGATTGCAAGGTATTAAAAAAAATCGAAGTGACATTTGACATTGACAACTGACTGACAACTGACAACAACAAATCGGTAGACCAGGTAAATAAATACCTCTGTTTCTCTGTTTGTTTAAGTTTATTGACTAGGCCGGTGATTTAAACATTAATTATAATTACCTATTTACTTTTATTTATCTAAGTGCATATATGTACCTATTAAATGATCCATCAGCATCTCTTCATCTGTACTAAATCTTTAGGTATATAGTTCTTGGTTCAGCAGTGGATTTGTTTTGCATTTTTATTTGGCAAAATTGTAAA
>JABMDO010000961.1:0-21160 GCA_014851415.1 Cnaphalocrocis medinalis | reverse complement strand
TCAAAGTTTTAAAATTCGCAAAAAAGTGGTGATTACAGCCCACGTGTTTACCGTCGATAATGCAAGAATTTTAGTCGTAAATACCTTTAAAAAATACATTATTAAGGTTTCGGTCGATACACCAGTTAAAATTATAATGATGTGAAAAATACTGACTATCGAATGAGGCGTATAGGACAGATATGTGTAACAGTGGCGTTTACGACTCGAGTTACTTTAAGAATTTAAACAAAATAAATAAAGTAAGTGGTAGTAATACTGCATAATGAATATCGCGTTTAGTCCGGTTTCTATACATTCTAAAATAAAAACGCTCAGACATGCAATTAGCAAGTACTTTTACTACCCATACGTAAGAAGCATTACTCTAGTGTCAGTATCCTAGACGAAAATGAGGAAATACGAAAATGAGCAGAATATACCACTCATTTCCCCTCGTCGAACCGAATTGTATCGATGTCTGTGATTAAATTCTTGTTAATATAGTGAAGTTGACGTCTTTTATTTCTGTCCCAACAGTACTCCTATTAAAGATTGTTAATAGCACGCAAAACCTGAAACATAAACAAAGTGGCGGGAGTTTTGCTAGCGCTTAAATCTTATGTAGATCAATCCTAGCTTTAACATTTTTAAAAATAAACGTTTGTTTTACTTCTTTGCACAGTATTGGTAGAAGACTTATTAAAATTTAAGCTCTAAGTAAAAGTCCTGTCGATGCAGATATTGTTTATACTAATTAAAAACAAAACAAAATTATAGAAATCAATAACTTTCGTTTGAATTTCAAACCTGTCGGTCTACGTCGCCACCATGCTGTCGCCTTATGTAGTCTACTCGGTGCGTACAAATCATCATCATCATCAGTCAACATGGCGGGCGTCCAGATCCAGATGACGACGGAGATGATCCCGACGGGCGCGCGCGCGAGCGGGCTGCTCCCTGGTGCACCTGTCGGTCTACGTCGCCACTATGCTGTCGCCTTATGTAGTCTACTCGGTGCGTACAATCATCATCATCATCATCAACATGGCGGGCGTCCAGATCCAGATGACGACGGAGATGATCCCGACGGGCGCGCGCGCGAGCGGCTGCTCCCTGGTGCACCTGTTCGGTCTACGTCGACACTATGCTGTCCGCCTTATGTGTCTACTCGGTGCGTACAATCATCATCATCATCATCAACATGGTGGGCGTCCAGATCCAGATGACGACGGAGATGATCCCGACGGGCGCGCGCGCGAGCGGCTGCTCCCTGGTGCACCTGTCGGTCTACGTCGTCACTATGCTGTCGCCTTATGTAGTCTACTCGGTGCGTACAATCATCATTAACATAATAAAAGCTTGTATTTTTTATAACCAGAGTCACCAGACATAGCCCACCGAATTAGCAAACTGAAGTGGCAGTGGGCTGGTCACATTAGCCGCAGAACTGACAACCGTTGGAGCCGTAAAGTGCTTGAGTGGAAACCCCGACTCGGTAAGCGTAATTGGACGCCCTGCGACTAGATGATGATGACATTCGAAGGCTGGCTGGTGTGGGCTGGATGAGAGTGGCCGAAAATCGGGAGCAGTGGCGTGCATTATGGGTGACCTATGTCCAGCAGTGGACGAGAGTGGGTTGCTGATGATGTTTTTTTATAACGGAGGGAAAATGCATTAGGCACCTTCCCGGGTGTCTCAGAGGTGAAACAGAGTTTCTCAGAGGCTTAAAAGAAAAGAAAAAAATAAAAGTATCAGCCCATACAGGGCTACTGTCCCACTGCAGGGCAAAGGCCTCCATCATAGAAATCAAGTCATCGCTAGTCATAGTTGATGGGAATAGACTTATAATCACCACGCTTACCTAATGCGGATTGGACAAACTAAAGCTATGATCGAAAAATTCGAAACCCTCGACCCTGAGATCACATCCCAGTACATAAACAACTAGACCAACGGGACGGATGATCTGTAGCGCTACCATGAGTTGACATCTAAAACTGACATAACGTAAACTATTGCTCTGTCTCTTTCAAATACATCACAATGAAAGAGACAAAGCGATAGTTTTCGATAGCGAGGATAGTATTTCAAACTCATGGTAAGGCTACTGACGTATTTTTTTGTCTCATTTCAGGGGCAACTGTGGTCTTTATTGCCGCTTCTAATAATAGGCAGCCTGTGCGTCGCGACGGGCGCGGTGGCGCTGCTGCTGCCCGAGACCAAGGGCAAGGGCATGCCGCAGACCATCCTCGAGGCCGAGAAGCTGATACGAGACGGATCCCTTTGGAGGTAGGTAACACTTGAACATTTTTAATTAATTTACTAGTGGCCAGCGCCCTCACTTGGTTTCGGAAAAGTAGTTCTGATGTCTACCAATAGATGGCGCTGGGAGTCAATGACATCGCGCAAATGTTACGTGTTTACCTATAAGCTCTGACGTGGACTATGACGTTTTTATAAATAGTATAGAAGAAGAAGATAATGTCCTCCTAACCGATAAGACGGCTAACCGCCATATGGCGGTCAATCTCAACAATCAGCTTCCGACGCAGGACATTTATAGTGCACAAGTATGTTCGCAAATACAGGTGCCCTTACTCTCATATTTCCTACACCAGTATGACACGACCGAAGAAGGATCAGACTTATTTACTTTACAAATTCTAAACGTGAAGCGTTTCAGTAAACTATACTGCTATTTATTAACGTTTTAATGAGGGTTTTTGCAAATGCAAAATCCGATAGATGGCGTTACGTTGACGTCAGGTCCAACTTTGACGACATTGGTTGTTTCATAACATAACTTCATAATTTTGTCATGATACGTAAAATGTAACCAATCCACTCGCAACGCCATCTATCGGATTTGGCATTTGCAAAAACCCTCATTAGCCGTCTTCCATAGTTTATAAATAAGTAAAATTAATACGATTAAATGTTTTTTTTTCAGAAAACAAGAAACCGACAAGAGATTTGAAGTCGCCAGTTACGAAAGAGTAAATGTGGAAATGCGACGTGACCTTTAGAGTTTTGTCCATTCTTAGGACATTGGAATGCCAAGACAAAGACGAAGGGTAAAAACTAATACCCTATACTGAACCACTACAATGACAAATTATAAGTATTAGTGGCTATAAACGTTGTCGTCGAGACCCTTTGGGTAGGGAATTATTAGATCAGAGGCCATTGGTATGGTACTGGATGGGAACAGCATTTTATCGATATCGGTAAGGCAGCACCACTAACAAGACGCCATCTCAGTAACCTGTCGTACACGTTTTTTTCGCCTTTATGACGTAGGTATCCATATAATCCATACTCATAGTCGAGTCCTAACTAGTTATTTAGTTTAGATATTAATTTATGACAATGCAGTATTGTTTATGATTTATGTTGATGAAACTGTCCGTCCTGTAACTGTAAATATAATTTAATAAAATAATTTGTAAATTAACTAACTGCGATTTATTAACCTATACCTACTCTGTCAATAAATTCTGTCGTGAGGACCTATTACGGAGTTCCATAGTATTAAAATCAATAGCGGCCGCCCGCGACTTCGTCCGCGTGGAAAAGTAACTTTTTACCCCCCTTTTAACCCCTTCCAACCCCCTTTTCGCAATAAAAAGTAGCCTATGTTCTTTCTCAGGGTCTAGATCATCTGTATACCAAATTTCATTTAAATCCGTTGAGTAGTTTTGGCGTGAAAGAGTAACAGACAGACAGACAGACAGACAGACAGACAGACAGACAGACAGAGTTACTTTCGCATTTATAATATTAGTATGGATTGGGCTACTACTCTATGACATAAGCGGCAGTGTCGCCATCTACTAATTTCATGACCTTCTTGATGCATTATAAAATATCCTTGTAAGCCTACTCTTTTTTAAATAAATAAAATGGTTATTTCATAAACACTCTTTTAATTATATAAAAGTTACGCTTAAAATATGTCATTTCTACATACATTTATGTATTACAAAATCACGATCATTAAGGCGACACCGGGACGATACTAGCGCCGCAATTTTTAATACTTTCCTTTATGTTTTCATAGCTGGATTTTTAAAAATATATCTCATAATTCTCACAATGGGAAATCGGAACCGCGTGTGGAAAATCCGTTAGATGGCATCGTTTAGTGACATTTTGGCATCTCTCATCAAAAATAACCAATCACTGTGTAGTTGGACCTCAGTCTACACGTACGCCATCTAATGGACTTTCCACACGCGGTAGCCCCCATTAATATAAATCATTGGCGATGCTAGTATCGTCGCGGTGTCGCTTTAAAGTAACATAATTGTTTGACATACTTACCAAAATCCATATCACAAGTTTGACTCTCACTTTCGCCACTTCATACTGTCAAAAGTCCACACTGGCCCTGGTTGCTGGTCAGTAGTCCTAACATGCGTACTGCGACAAAATTATATCGACTCTCGTTCGCGAGAGCGCATCCTTCTATCCCGCTCATCGCTCAGTCAGGTGAGCGAGAAGCAACTTGCGCTGACACAATACGAGTGTCGATAAATTATCTCGCGGCGCGCATGTTAGTCCATTGGGGTCAGCTTTCACTCGCTGTCACTGTCCTCGCTGTCCTCCGACTCCTCCCCGGAGCCGGACTCCCAGCCCTCGGAGTCGGACCCGAGCCAGTCGGGGAGCGACGGCTGCTCGATTATGGTCTTCCACTCGTTCAGTTTGTGAAGATCTAAGGATAAATTAAAGAACATTTCATAAATTTGACGGCTTCGATGGCGCAGTGACTAAGGTGTTGCCCGAAGCGCGAAAGGTCCCGGGTTTGATTTCCGGTCAAGTCAATTTAAAAAACTACACTTTCTAAGTTGTCTTAGGTCTGCGTGTTCTGGGTTGACGCTCCTACTTAATTATCGTCATTAATTGTACAGAAGTTGCCCTAAATTGAAACCAGGTTGATTCATGTGTAAAGCTCTCGAGTGGAGACCGTGACTTAGTAAGCGTAGTTTTGGACGCCCTGCGACAAGATGGGACGATGACTTCGAAGGCTGGCTGGTGTGGGCTGGGTGAGAGTGGCCGAAAATCGGGAGCGGTGGCGTGCATTAGAGGAGACCTATGTCCAGCAGTGGACGTGTATGGGTTGCTGATGATGATTGGTGTGATTGTCTGGCGCATTTTATTATTTACTAGTGGCCCGCCCTCACTTCGCTTCGGGACTGTATTTCAGAAATGAACCAATAGATGGCGCTGTGTCCAATTACATCGCGCAAGCGTTTCGTGTTTTTGGTTTACCTATAAGCAGTGTGCGTTCACTCAGTATTATTCATTTTTGTATGGAGAATCATGATCAGATTCAGTACTGAACTTTTTTTGCTAGATGACGTTAATTTAACTCAAACTCATTGCGACGAAAGTATAACTAGGAGCATATTATAATTATCTACACAATAAGGGTAATAAAGGGTTGGAATGCTAATGATTCTACTGAAAAGCGCCCTTGTCAATGACTGCATGAAAATAAAAGGCAATGGAATATTATAAAAGAAAAAATAAAAAACATTAATTTAAACCTGTGTTATCTTTGTATATATTATTTTCAACAAGAGATTTTTTGGTGTCATTTTGGTGGGATTCGTAAAATCTAACATAGTTTTAGACTATGAACTAATTTTAGATTATCAAAAACAATGTTTGATTTCAAAAAAACCCCAAAGGACACCAAAAAGTCTCTTGTTGAAATTCAGCATATAAGATATAATATATGAATACCTAAATGACCTATATATACCTACCCAACCTACACTACGAACGTATGTAGATAGATAATAGTGGTATGTAATATTTTAACTAGATGGCGCTGAACGATTTCGCGACTGATCTCTCTATTACCGATATATTATAAGTTACTCTGTGCCTATAAGGCTTGTCGTTGTCCATAGAAGTTATCCATACTAATATTATAAATGCGAAAGTAACTCTGTCTGTCTGTCTATTACTCTTTCACGCCAAAGCTACTGAACGGATTTAAGTGAAATTTGGTATACAGATGGTTTAGACCCTGAGAAAGGACATAGGCTACTTTTTATTGCGAAAAGGGGGTTGTAAGGGGTTAAAAGTGGGGTAAAAAGTTACTTTTCCACGCGGACGAAGTCGCGGGCGGCCGCTAGTCTCTTTATAAATAGTATAGAAGATATAGATTTTAGTATGGATTGCTGGCGTACTGACCTAAACTATACATATCGCTGAGGTAGAACTGCTTATCGTCCTTCTCCATGACCCCTCCGTACAGGAACAGCGTGGAGCGCTGTACAGCCAGCATGGCGGACATGCGCGCGCTCGGGCCGGCGCGGCGGGGGGCGGGGGCGCCGGGGGCGGCGGGGGAGGAGGCGGGGGGCGGCGCCCCCCAGCTTCATAGTGAATACTTCGTCTGTCACCACTGGAATCCAATGGAAGAATGAAAAATGAATTTATTTACAGCTCAAATTATACTCAAAACTATACTCTGATTTTTAATCATGTGGAGTAAACTGAATCTATATTCGTTTAAGTTTAAGGTTCGATTCCCGCACCAAGCTGCGGGAATCGAACCGAACCCCATTGTCTTGACAAATGTTTGTTGATGAAACAGATATTTGTGTTGGGTCTAGGTGTTTGTGGTTCCTTCGTTGTTACTGGTTTCCATAGTACAAAAGAAAACCTTACTTTGGGACCAGGACAATGTATATGATGTTGCCTCAATTTATTTATTTATATAACGTCGTAAGACCCAAAAGTCTTTTAACAGGCATAAAACAATTGATTTTTCTATTGCGTCTGCTGTTTAAGCCTTACGACAATAAACAACACCAAGTCATTTTTATTTTCAACTATACCCAAAATTGAAATTCAAGACCAAAAAATCTACTACAATGTTGCTACTGCAATAAAATGATCGTACCATAGTAAACTTCAATTCCAGTTTGGAGTATAGTCACCCGCCCTCACTTTCTTTCGAGTATGTAGTCTACCAATAGATGGCGCTGGGCGAAGATTGCATCGCGCAAAATATATTTACCTGTGACGGCTTCCTCCGGCGGCGCCTCCTCCTGTACTCCAGCTGGCTGCGCGGGCGCCGGCTGCTCGGCCTTCAGCGTGACGTTGTGCCACTTGCCCGTCTCCAGGTCCAGCATCTGCAGGTCGTCGCTCATCTCACCGCGGAGCTCTTCCTCCGTTTCTTCCACATCCTAAAATAATAAATTCACAAAATACCTACTATTAATAAAGAGATAACTTCTATAGACAACGACAAGGCTTATAGGTAAACTGAAAACACGAAACGCTTGCGCGATGTAATTGAGCACAGCGCCATCTATTGGTTCATTTCTGAATTACGGTCCTGAAGCGAAGTGAAGATAACTTCTAGAGACAGCGACAAAGCTTATAAGTAAACCGAAAACACAAAATACAAGTGCGATCCAATCGACCCAGCGCTCCTCCCGATGCGAAGTAAGGGGGAGCCCACTAGTAGTATAATAAATTCACACAACATCTGATACGTTGACCTGACTCCGTACTACCTAAGTAGCTTAAGCACTTGTTTTACAGATATCAGACAACAGAGGATCACAAATATAATACTTAAATACATACATAAACACTGAACAAACACAAGTGTTCATCACACGCATGTTTGTCCAGTGTGGGGATCGAGCCCACGACCTTTGTCGTATGAGGCAGGGTAACTACCAAATGCGCCATCCGGCCAGTCATTAATTAATAACTGGTAGGCCGCCCACACTTCGTTTCCGGACGTATTTTTTTTATTAGTTCTAAATCATACCAACAGATAGAGTTGGGTGTCCATTGCAGCGCATACACTAACAAAGAGGTAAATTCAATGTCTATATTAATAGTCTAGAACCGTGGTCGTCAAACTGCGGCCCGCGGGCCGCATGCGGCTTGGAGACGTTATTTGTGCGGCCCGCGATGTAGTAGATTTATTTAATTACTAGTCAACTACATATTCGTACCTACTTATCAGAAATCAGTTTAGTGGTTTTTGAGTAGAGAAATAATAGACATACATTTTCGCATTTATATGAATAGTGTGGACTGTTAAGGATAAGTACCTATGCAAAAGCTCTTGAAACGCATATACTGCGGCCCGGGCCCTGATGTTCATATTGATATGTGGCCCTTGAAGAGTAAAGTGTGACGACCGCTGGTACTAGGCTGACTTGGACTGAATGGGCTGAGCATTAGTGGTCACTCATTCATTCACCCCACTCCACTTCAGTGGAAACGCTGCCTTACAGAAAACCATCTTGTTGATTTCCCACAAGCTCATTACAGAAACGTAGATGATATTGGATGCTATGAATTAAATATACTCACACTGACACCCCCAAACACATACGCCCTCCCACTGTGTACGTTGACCGCGGCGGCCTGCCCGGCGCGCGCGGGCGGCGCGAGCGGGCCCCCCGCGAGGCTCCGCCACGTGTACGACCCGTTCTTGGCCGCCAGCTTGAACAGCTCCGTGTGCGTGTGAGTGCGCTCTGTGCGTCCCTCTCGCACGCGGGAGAAGCCCCCGTAGACCATGAGCTGAAATAAAAAAAAGTTTAGTTGACATTTACACGATATGCTACAGATCTCCCGCAGAATACCAGCGTCGTGACGTGCCAGCAATGACACTGCGCGACTTATGCTGAGGGTTCCTATATGTCACAAGGTTTGTTTTCTTTTTCCTTTTTGTTATTTATATATGTGGCATATATTTCTTATATTTTGTGTTTCCTTGTTTGGGCTTAATAATTAATTTATTCATTCATACTATTTGTAGGTATTATAGCGGTCACCACCACTTGATCGCCATTAGGGTCAGACTCCCAGCTAAGTGTAGGTACGGGTAACCAAAGATTTAAATCATAGATATGCCCTCGCCATACTTTGACCGCGCCGATTTGAGTCGCACCTCAAATAACCTAGTTTTGCTCAACTGGATTTCGCACGGATTAGTTGCCGTTTGCACTCGGTGACAGTTGTACGATACAGCTGCCTGGATTTTTGACAGGAAAAAGCACTCAAAATGCCTTCATGTGCCTATTTATTGTGCAAGAAAAATACTACAAATTCAAATAAAGCGAATGGTGTAACATTTCACTCGTAAGTATTTATATTTCATCAATAATTTAATTTATTTTATTTTGTTGACAAAACATCAAAATCTGATCGGCCAGCGCGTGACAGAGAGAGTAGTATTGGCAATAACTGTGAGACAAAAAGAGACAACATCATTATCTCGGTGGCCAATATACTTAGACCCGCTGTAGTACTCAGTACTCAGTTGATAACAGCTCATTTGTAAATGGTTGGGAAAAGTACGGTAGCGTCAGCAGTTTCGATAGGCATTGTTTTAATAGCGGTCAGATATAAAATAGTAATTTTATTTCGACTAGAAATCAATAAACATTTTGTGTTTTAATAAATAAATAAATAAATAATAATTAACGTATTATTTTTAAGTGAACGTTTATTGTTTTAGATTACCGCAAGATCCGCGTTTAAAAGAAAAATTGATCAAACTTATCCAGCGGGATCGAAGGGATGAATACTGGTTACCTGGACAATTTAGTCGAATTTGCTCTTCTCATTTCAAAGAAAATGATTTATGTTTGATTCTCCTGACCTAGGAGAATCAAATATAAATCATTTTTATATTTGACTCTCCTAGGTCGTAAAGTTACAAGTATTATATTTGTGTTTCTTCTGTTGTCTTATTCTATAACACAGGTGCTTAGCTTAGCTTAAGCTACTTAGTACGGAGTCAGGACATAAAATCTGGGGTTGTGTTAATTTATTAATTAATTATTAAATTATAGTAAATATTACTCATATTTTTTCTTAAGGAATAGTAGGGCAAAGGCCTTTATCATAGAAATCAAGTCATAGCTACTATGATGGGATTAGGCATAATCACCACACTTTATGCGGTTTGGTGATCAAACCCGATATTCGCTCTGTGATTAGAGTAATTTATGTGAATAAATAGATAAATGTAATGTAACATTTAGAAATAAAATGTCCTATAAATAAAATTGCTTTTAAATTAAGGAATTGTTTTATGTTTAGTTCCCAGTATGAAAATTTTGCTGACCGTATTTTATCCTCATAGACAGTGACTTTCGATGACACGCATACGTCATGTCATCAAAATATTGCCTCGTTTTTAGGTGTCAGGGCATATCTATGATTTAAATCTTTGCGGGTAACAGTCTAAACTGCTCGGCTGACATACATACTATGTCTTCCTTCGCACCCAAAGAATTCTTTCATACCTAATTGGTTACTGGATACCGTTGTCACGAGACCGGCCATACGATAAGTCATCAAAGGTGCTTCGTGCTGAGCAATAACGAATCCTAGCATGGACACGATACGTTAACATTACAATTTCTTGAAAAGTTCGTACTAGGCTTACTGTTGTCAAGCCCACTGACGAAAGGCTATTTCGATTTGCGTCCAAAAACTCAGAAGAAGATACCATTTGTATTTTGTTGTGGGAACTTTAACCTTTTCACTGCATACTCGTTAAGCATTTAGGATTATGTAAATAGTAATATGTCTTTGGACAGGGTCTATATTGTACTGATACAGTTTTTCGCCACCTTTTGTAACATGCATATGGAGTGCAATAAAGAATATGAATAATAATTTTGTGCAATAAAAGGTTTAAGAGATCTATCTATCTACTCACGCTATCGCTCCCCACAGGCAGCATCAGGCAAGCAGAGCGCGCGCAGGGCCCGCGTCCGCTCGTGGCCACTTTGCTCCAAGTTCGCGTGTCCAGGCAGAAGCAGAACAGGTCATCGAAGTACCGACACTCGCGCCCGTCGTCGTTGTAGCCGCCGAAGATGAGGAGTTTCCGCCCGAGGAGCACCATGCGGTGCCCGGAGCGGGAGGACGGGCCGTTTGGGGCTACCACCTGAAAATTTAAAGTTTTTCATACTTGTTTCAAGTGAAAGGTCATATCTGCCTCAGAACTGCCAACCATTGGATAAACGAGTTCTGGAGTGGAGATCGCGTCTTGGTAAACATAGTGTAGCCGATGGAGTGACGATCTGCGCAAGAGGGCTGGCTGGAGCTGGATGCGAGTAGCTGAAGATTGATTTTCAATGGATAACCCTTCTGTCATATCTGTCTAGGTTGATTATTGTCTTTTTTGGATAAGGTCTTAAGGTCGGGGTGGTGTAGGTGGCAACGCAGACACACGTGTTTAGAGTTAAAAAAAATCATAGTTGTTTACCTTTTCCCATTTTTCTCGGCAAGTGAGAAGCACCACAAGTCTTTGTAGTGATGGAACTGAGTCTCAGTTGGGCTTGTAAACTCTCCTCCAAATACCCATAGCTCACCTCTGTAAATGTCATTATTATTATTGATATAAAATGATGCCTTTTGTTTAACTAAAAAATTATAAGTACAATGTTGAATATCTTTTCATACCAGTAGCTTCAAAAAACTTTGAAAAACACTGCACTAATGTATAGTATCTATTTATTTGTATAAATAAAACTTTACTTATTTATTTAAAAAAGGCTGTATTCTTTTGACAACCACAAGGCTTATAGGTAAACCGAGAAAACAAAAAGGCTTGCACATGATTTGCTGACTTTCCTGACTCACCGTTGGGCACAGGCGATTGAGAGTAAGGGAGAGGCATTGGCGGTTAGTCTGGACATTGCGAAGGCCTTTGATCGGGTCTGGCACAAGGCGCTTCTCGCGAAGCTTCCTTCCTATGGGCTTCCCGAGAAATTATGCGAATGGGTCTCTAGCTTTTTGGAACATAGAAGCATCAAGGTCTTAGTTGACGGTGAATGCTCCGACACTATGTCCATAAATGCTGGAGTCCCGCAAGGCTGTGTGCTATCGCCCACACTGTTCCTTCTTCATATCAATGATATTTTGCATAAACGCGATATTCATTGCTATGCGGATGACAGTACGGGCGATGCGTTTTACAACGGCTGCGCTAACATTTCTCGGGAAAACGTCATCGAGAGCCGAAACAAACTTGTGTCTGAGATGGAAGCATGTTTGAACGAAATCTCAGATTGGGGTAGACTTAACTTGGTCCGATTCAACCCCAGCAAAACACAAGTTTGTGCGTTCACCGCAAAAAAAGATTCCTTGGGTCGCATTTCCTAATTTTGAGAGCACCCCCTTAAATGCCTCAGCCACTATTGGTATACTTGGTATCGACATTTCGAGCGAAGTCCAATTCCGGGACCATCTAGAGGGCAAGGCTAAATTAGCCTCAAAGAAGCTTGGCGTGCTAAATAGATCGAGACGGTACTTCACTCCGGCTCATCGCCTTCAGCTATATAAGGCGCAAGTCCGGCCGCATATGGAGTACTGCTCTCATCTTTGGGCAGGAGCACCTGCGTACCAGCTTCTTCCTCTAGACCGGATCCAGCGGAGAGCGTCTCGAATCGTCGATTGCCGGGATATCACTAGTCGGCTTGACCCCTTGGCGCTGCGGAGAGATGTTGCGTCTTTGTGCATTCTCTATCGCTTATACCATGGGGAGTGCTCCGAGGAATTGTTCGGTTTGATTCCTGCCGCCTCGTTTCGACATCGTTCCACGCGGCAGCAGTTCCATCCATTTCATCTGGATGGCTGGCAGTCCACTACTGTGCGCTTTGCCAGGAACTTTCTGCCGCGTACGACAAAAATATGGAACGAACTGCCACCTGCGGTATTTCCGGACCACTACGACCTACAAACCTTCAAGAAAAGGGCATATCTCGCTCTAAAAGGCCGGCAGCGCACCTGTGAAGCCCCTGGAGTTGCAGGTGTTCATGGGCGACGGTAATCGCTTAACATCAGGTGATCCGTATGCTCGTCTGCCCCCTATCCTATAAAAAAAAAAAAAAAAAAAAAAAAAACATACCACATTCTTTGAAATAAAGTCGGGGCGAGTCATTAGTTAATAATAAGTTTTAATTTCATCATTAATATGTAATGAATGTAAATATTACATTTGTCTAGATGAAAATACTAAAAAAAAAGAAATGAAGCATACTTGTTAGCAGGGGTAGCAATGGCTTGGTGTGCACTGCGGGGCGGAGGTCCGCCTGGTGCTTTCACCTGTCGCCATGAGTTTTTCTCTGGGTTGAAGAAAAGCAGCTCATTGTATACCTCTGTCTGAAAACAGACCAGATAAATAGAACTAACAATTGTTTTACCTTTAATAACAGAATTTATTATGTGTCAATTATGTCATGAAATTAATAATTGATAAGTCCTGTGCTGCCCACATCCAAGAAATACCTACAAACTTCACGGAATCATAGGACGAACTTGTGTCCAAACTTACTCAATTGGATTATATTACATATTTTAAAATATTATGTACCGTCTGTCCATTATGGTATTCACCCCCAAACATGATTAACTCATTGCTGGTGGGGTGCGGCGTGAGTGAGGCGTAGGCCCTCGCCGACGGAGGGCCCGGGAGAGCCTTCTCAGTGGCAGCCGAGCGTTTTGCTTCCTCTTTTTCGATTTCAGCAATTACTTTCGCAATGTCTTCCTGAAATCAATATGAAATTAGAATTACTTGGGTTACCTCATATTAGATCATATGAAATAAAACCATTTAGTTCCTTTTCAAAGTAAAATCAAGATGTTGTACAGAAAAATATAAAATTATATTAAAATTGTAACAAAATAACAAAGCATGAACTAACCTCTCCAAGATCTGCTAATTCTTTCTTCAATTTATTAGCTAATTTCTTTTCGGTTTTAGCAGCGGTTTTTACAGCACCACTGACTTTATTTTTTGTTCTTCTTTTTGCCCATAATTATGCACTTTAATTATAACTTTATTAATTAAAAAAAATCCCGAAGTTTTGGTTAAAATTCACCACATTAATGTGCGGTCAAAAACCTAATAATTTTTTTACTGTTTCTTTGACATTATGCACTCTTTATAAAAAAAACCATTGACTTAAATATATGGACCGGGCCTATTGTCCTATACAGAAATCAGTTATACAAATACCATGCGTGTCGACGTGGAGTTCTCAAAACTATTGTTCTCTCTATCTAACTCAGCCTTGATTTCATAAGTGGAAAGAGATGACACTATTTCATTCAGCTCTATAATCGGAAAAATTGTCATTTGACAACCACGTTAATGCCTAATGCGGCCAAAAAGCCATGTTTAGTTACAGTTTTCTGAAGTACATGAAGTGTCAACTCACCGTTTCTTCCGACAAAAATAATTAATAATTTCTTTTCTTTTGAGAACTCGTTGTCCACATTACACAGGATATTGAAGAAACATTTAATCATTATGCCCAAGTGTAGTGTTATAGGATGTGACTCAAGGAAAAGCGAAAATCAGCAAAGATTAACATTGCAACCGGTATGTTATATTTTTTTCTAATTATTATAAAATGTTCATTATATTTATAGAAACTTTGAATGTTTTACACTTTTGTTTCCCCGTGTGATTCTATCCGTGTGTTTTCAGTCCATAATTATGCTTCATTTTGAATATTTTTATGTTATAAAATTCGTGAGTTTTATACTAGGGTTGTAGTAAAAACATCGATAATATTTTACGATGAAGATAACCTTTTATGCTAAGCGATGAATTTCACTTTGGGGAGTATTGTAATAATTTGATTTTGATCACATATCGTAAACTCGTCAATTTGAGATTGTTATTAATGATACCGGTATTACATACCTACTGCTACGACCTCCCGTTTTATTCACTGAGCTACCATTGCCCTACCTCTATTATTAAGAGTAGATAATATCATTATAATCTTATCAATAATACCATAATTTTCTTACTTACAGATCTCTTTCTACAAACTGCGACGAACTGAACTCAGGAAGATAATATCACTACAAGCTCTACTACCTACTACCACCATAATTGTAAATTGAATACATATCTGTATACCTAGTTGTAGTGGACGAGGTGAAGGAAAGAAAACTCGGTATTAGAGAGTAAAGAAATACTTATTTAGCGGTCACAGACCAAACTATTAAAATAATTAAAATTACGAGTTAGATGTGCGCGTTAGGTGTTCCTTGTATGCAGTGGCGATCCGGATGTCCGTTGAGTCGATTTCCGCGACGTCATCGGCGCCTCCCATTGGTCCGCTTGTGCGATATCACGTTATGAAGCACCAATGAGAGCGGACGCATATCATGCGATAAAATTCGTTGATTGGAATGATTGGTTCTATGATCCTGGTGTTGCCGCTATGATCCTGGTGTTGCCGCAACACTAGTTAAGTTTAATTTTGCAATAAAAAGATCTATATTATCTATTACATATTAAGAGCATAATTATTACCTACTTAAAGAAGACTTGTAAACTTTGTGCAATAAAGAGTACCTATCTATTTATACTTTGATTTTCATTTAACCAGTAGGGGAGAGTTGGCTATATCGTACTGCCATTTTAATTGTACCACTTCTAAATTTCCCTCTTAGTGGGTCTTTTTTTCTACACTAGCAGCATCAAATCGTGGCCCTGCGCAACCCCGCGCCACCCGCAATTTGTAATTGATGTGATTTGAAAAATGTGCGCGTGAGCGAAAAAATCTTCTTTTTGTGGATGTTATTGCAAATTTTGTCGTAAGTTCGTAAGGATATTACTCGTGATCAGGGTTACATAGAGATACACATTATTCATTGTTTACTTACATTTTTAATCTAAGATAATTTGTGATTTTTGTAGCCTGTCTAAATTTTGAATTTATGCCAGAGTATTGATTTTTTTAGAAAATGGCCTAGTTCGCTAAATTGTACCACTAGAAGTTGGCTAAATCGTACTGGTACAATATGACCGACTAATCCAAAAGTACTTATTTTACAGACCCTATTTATAGATGACGGACCCAAAAGCTAAAAGTAAATATTATATTGGAACAGGGAGAACCTGAAAAGAGCTATTCTAGCTTACGAAAACAAAGAATTAAATTTGAACAAAATTTCAAAGACTAAAAAAAATCAAAATCTACATTTTAACGACATACTTAATAGAATAGAAAAATAGGAGCAAAAATACATAAAAAAAGAACACTATTCAAAAATAGATACCGAAATTACATTAAACATCTATAAAAATCAACAAGAAGAGAAGGCAAAGCAAAAAAAGTTAAAGTTAAGAAAGGAAAAGCTTGTAAACCTCAGAAATATGAAACATAATATCGAAAATATTATGTGGAACGTGTAATTAATCGATATAACTACGATAAAAAAAAGTTCAAACGTTGATTAGATTCAATACCTGCATTGTCACTGGTGATTCTTTCCAACAAGAACTAAACACAATCATTATTTACCAACATCTTTTTATTTCACGTTACTATAATATTATTAGTTTATACTATATTTTTTTTCTCATTATTGTTATAGATGTGTGGATAATATTGTTTTTATATCACCCAAAAGGTATTCTATAATATTTCTTTACTACCTATGTTTTGAAA
Organism: Cnaphalocrocis medinalis; assembly: GCA_014851415.1. Taxonomy (NCBI): domain Eukaryota; kingdom Metazoa; phylum Arthropoda; class Insecta; order Lepidoptera; family Crambidae; genus Cnaphalocrocis; species Cnaphalocrocis medinalis. Next base: position 4,706 of record JABMDO010000961.1, on the reverse strand, counting down.
TACACAGTGTGGTTGAAATTTTACTATCTTTAATTGAGTGGTACAACTTGAACAGCCATGGTACGATTTAAAAACCTGGTGGTACGATTAAAACGACTAGTCGGCTAAATCGTACCGATGGCAGTCCTTCACAAGAAACCATTTTTAAGTATGTTAAAGTAAACATATGAATATGATTTCTAGGGTTTAGCAAGGTAAAATATTAAAGTTTGTTTTGCATATACATAAATTATTCTAAGTCTTGTAATAGTCGACATTTTTAAGTTAAAGTAAAAAGTGGTCCGATATAACCGACTCTCCCCTAACTTAAGCTTCTAATCAATCAATTTTACGAATGTCATTTTAGGCTTTCAAATTAGGATTTGAGACGAGTTCTGTCAAAACAACTTCCAACGGTCTCAAACGAAAGAATGGTCACTTCAAATTACGAAATGACGTTCTCAATCATTTGGTTGAGTCTCAAAATTACTTCAATACTCAATGCTTTATTTGCGTTTCACTTCAAATTAGACCCCCAGTCAGTATCGACTTGACAAATTATGATATCGATAAAGCATTATCAACAGAGCAGCACTAAAATAGCTGTCAGTCCGCCATTTTATGTTCTAAACCGGCACGTTTTTTTTGTAGGTATTTCTGCTCTATATATATAACTCATTGAAAAAAACGGTGGAAGTAAGGCGATTTCCCAATTTTTTCATAAATACTTATATTTTAAATAAATCTTGCTTATTTTGTTTTATCAATAAAACGTACCTAAACGTGTGCTAATCTAATTTATTACAATTTATTTATTATTTTTATAGGATTATTGGTATTCGAACGCGCTTTACAAGCCGGCAGACATTTGACAGATACGTTTAGTTATTTGATTCTTGAAAATGGTAAAATGTGGTATTTTACTTTTTAGTGCTCAAATTTGGTGTTTTTATGATTTTGATGTCTAGTGTCTATAGAATAATGAAGTTTATCACATACATTTTGGAAAAAAATACAAAAAAATAAATAAACATTGTAATTTTTTTAATGCAAAGCGTTTAGTTATCTCAATGATTTTGAGTATATCTGTAAAACACAAACTGTCATCAGTGTCATCGTCATCTGTTTGTCTTGTCATTAGCCAGCTTTCCCGACTGGTCTTGAATTCTCTTCCTATTTATTTTCTAAATACATACAATATTTATCTTGCTTCAATCGATCTCAAAAAATGTCTGTGTAAATATCATTTTTAATTTTTTAAGCATAAAGTAGTTTTCGCAAGCCGTCATCATGATGTCGACTCCAGGAAACTCGGTGAGTTGTTTTGCGAAAATGTTGCGAAATTCTTTGGGTTTTTGTGGGTTTTTTACCTTTTTATCATTTTATCAGGCGGCGGGCGGATCTAACGTGCAAGAGTTCAAAATTAGAGTGCCAAAGAATGTGAAAAAGAAATATCATGTAATGCGATTCAACGCGACCCTCAACGTAGACTTTGCAAAATGGACGCACGTAAAGATGGAGCGAGAGAACAATATCAAAGAGTTCAAAGGGATCGACGAAGAAATGCCTAAGTAAGATATTTTTTATTCTATTTAAGTACAAAGTATCAATGTACAGTTACATTCCAATTTTTGCCAATGTTTCTTGTAGAAACCTGTTTTGTCATGTGTTGACACCATTTTCGGATAGTGTTTATTTCTGACTGAGGTTGTATAATGCTTAGAAAAACTGGACATTTCAACCAGGCTTAGCCAGATGTTTTGGTAAAAGCCAGGCACCCTAAATTTGTATACCTCCGGAAGTCAACACATAACAATTGCTAAAAGTTTTTGATTTTATACAGGATTTTATGTTCTTGCATCATATTTTCTCAGTCATTATTATTATTTTATTCAGTCAAACAACTTTTGCTTCCACAGATTTGGCGCGGGGTCAGAATATGGACGCGACATACGCGAGGAGGCGCGCCGCAAGAAGTTCGGCATCATCTCGCGCAAGTACAAGCCAGAGGATCAGCCCTGGATACTTAAAGTTGGTGGCAAGACTGGCAAAAAGTGAGTTATAAATACTAAATCATGGTATTGTTGCACTAAAATAAAAATTCACTAAAAACACCATCTTGGATAGTCCGCCATATTAGATTTAGAATGAAGTCAGACATTTAACATGTAGATGTCCGTTTCCAAATAGAGTTTCTAGATTCCTCCCAAACATAAATACAGACATATAGTGCAATCAAAGTCAATTCAATTCTATCTTCTATTTTTCACTCAAACATGGTAGGTACATAAAACATAGTTTCACATATTTATTTTATGTATAAACTTACCATAGGTCCTATGTTTTGGTCACTTGTTCAGTTGTTCCGAAGCACCGGGACGCACAACCATTTTGTGAAAAATCACGTATATCGATATGTTGACCACTGGGGGATGTGCTACCCTCTATCGTAGTGTACGACAAGCCCTCGGTGCCATATTGAGTACTAAAAAAATGGTCAGTTTAATTATGCAAATTAAATAATAATAATATAGCCCTTTGGACTGGCTGAGAGATGTTGACATTTATTAGGTAGTTGCTCTAGTAATTTATATGAAGTCTCTCAGCACAGTGGGCCTGTCTGCAAAGGCCTTCTTAAATAAAATCTTTTAAAAAATCCAACCCGTAGGTTCAAAGGCATCCGCGAGGGAGGCGTGTCGGAGAACGCGGCGTACTACGTGTTCACGCACGCGGCCGACGGCGCCATCGACGCGTACCCGCTGCAGGAGTGGTACAACTTCCAGCCCATCCAGCGGTACAAGGCGCTCTCTGCGGAGGAGGCTGAGCAGGAGTTTGGCAGGTTAGAAGATTATCTCTATTCTTAGTTTATTATTATTTACACACATCACGTACAATAGACCGAAAGAGAGTCTAAGTACGGAAAATGGAGTCCACTTTACATTTTATTATTCACACATAAAATAAAATTTATTGCACAGAAAAAAATAACAGAGTGACACAGGTTTTATTGGGAAACAATATGTGCACTACACACAATATTATTAAATAAATATTGTACAGGGGCCTCTAAACTAAGCAATCTAAGCAATGCCTGTATCTAAGATGGCCAAAAGATCATAAATTATTTGCAGTAGTCAGTAAAAGAAAAAGAAAAACGAAACATAAACTCATAATTTTTATCTTTTCTTCAGCGTAGTATTCCCAGTTTCATCCAAAGCTGTCTTTTAGGACCCCAGATTAGGCTGCGTTTCCACTAAAGCGGAGCAGAGAAGTCCACTAATAAAAGAAGTTTGCTAATTGAAACACGAATTTTATTTAATTGCGATGACCGTTGACCGTTGAGCGATGACCGTTATTTTGCGCACTTGTTAGAAAGAAGACTTTCTATCAAAATTGGTTTCTGCGCGCACTCAAGGTCATAACTACACTTTCTTGCCTCGGACTATAGTACAGTCCAGTTCGTTTCAGGCCTTCAGTCTCTAAGGCACTAGCAATAGTGTTACCATTATCCGTTGTCACCAGACCAACAAAGTGATGAACTACTTTCTCGCTGATGTCCGCAAGCGCATGCGCGACGAAGCACAGTGGGCCAGTAGGAACATTCATGATATTAATTATTTACACATAAAATGAAGGCTTAATATTTTTTATTACGCTTAGAAATGTTATAATATAAGCGAATACAATTTATTTTATACTAGCGGCCGCCCGCGACTTCGTCCGCGTGGAAAAGTAACTTTTTACCCCCTTTTAACCCCTTACAACCCCCTTTCGCAATAAAAAGTAGCCTATGTCCTTTCTCAGGGTCTCGACCATCTGTGTACCAAATTTCATTTAAATCCGTTCAGTAGTTTTGGCGTGAAAGAGTAACAGACAGACAGACAGATAGACAGACAGACAGGCAGACAGAGTTACTTCGCATTTATATTTAGTAAGTAAGTAAGTAATAGTAAGTATAAGTATGGATTAATAAGAATTTAAAGAAAATCACATAAAATTTTTAGTCAGAATCTAATTCAAAATTAGTTTCTTCAAACATTCTTAATGTTCTTCATGAAAAACTTCACAGAGCTTCAAGGGGAGAGGTCGGTAAATTTTTACTTCATTTAATTTTTCAGGAGAAGTCGAGATCTTTTTTACGATATCTGCTATATGTTTTTTCCTTCAGCGCGTAAATTCATTTGTGCTGCGTAAATTAACTCTTCAGTTGGAACTGTAGCTTGTAGTTCAGCTGTTCGTTTCCGCTTAGTTTGCTCACTACTTGTGTTAAAACTACCAGAAGACCGACCAACAGGCATTTGGTATTTCTTAAGTTGAATAGTTCTATTGAGCCAATTTGTCTCGGCTGAAATCAGTTTACTCCTATTTCTTTGACAAGATTCCCACTTATTTTTAAACTGATGCTTAAAGTTTTTTAATAAGCTTCGTAAGTCATTTAAATGAACTATGCCACTAGATGTTTTTTGGATTAAATACGATTCAATATCTTTGAATTTGGCGTCTATATTTTATATTTACTGTTCAAGATTATATCAACTAGAGTTCTTCCTTTGCACGAAACTGTTCACCTCGTATCCTTAAAATAATAAAGAAAATAATTATGGGTTGTGTGATTGTAATAAAAAGTATAATTTTAATACAAAAACCATGTATATCAGTGAGTAATGTAACTTTTTCAACAAGTTACTTGTCACACATCACTTACGTTATATGTTCAAAAATTAAAA
>JABMDO010000960.1:0-20141 GCA_014851415.1 Cnaphalocrocis medinalis | reverse complement strand
AGTTTCAATTGTATGCAAGCATATTTTTTTTAATGTATGCAGACAAATCACCTGATGATAAGCGATTGCCGCCGCTCATAAACACCTGCAACAATAGTAGAGTCACAAGTGCGCTGCCAATTTATTACCCTATGTCCCCCCAGTTGGGCCTCCGGTGCCCTCACGCACTCGACGAAACACAGCGCAGGCACTGCTTAAAGCAGGCAGGTTAAATCTTAGCAGCGCACTTGTGCTTACTGGTGTTGCAGATTAAGGCCTCTCCTAATAGCCTCTACTGCTTTCTCTCTCTCTCACACCTCTCGTCTGCCACCTCATCACATGCCTTCACATTTTTAGCAGATGATTTAAGCAGCATCATGCGGTGTGACAGCAGAATCAGAATCGTTTTTTCTTTAAAATATGGTAATGCAGAAATGGTGTTAGGGTATAGTACAATGGTCAGAATATCTTTACATAATATAAGGCTTAGAAATGTCATGAGTTAATTTTAACACTATTAGAAGTTATAAGTAATATTTTCAAGCAGCGGTCGTGGTAATGTTCTATGCGGGAGTGAACCACTCGTCCACCTATTATCACACTATTACATAAAAAAATATTGAAGAAGAAGAAAATAGAGAAGTGCTTCTCTGTAGCCCACTTCACTGTGACTCGTTGCAGCGTGTAATTATCTGGTATTAACTTTTTTTTTATTCGGCATTTTTTCATAGAGATTTTTTGGTATATTTTGCCATTTTGCCTAGATTCAAGAAAAGGAATTTTAGTTTATACAGCCATCTTCTGATTCGCTTTGTGTAGGAAAGAGTTGGGTTCAGACAGTGGATCATGGGATATTGGGATTATGCATGGGATTATGATGAGATTCATGGGTTACACTAAACAGAACACTCACACAAACATGACTTTAGTTACTAAAAAAGACCTTCTTTCAACGATATTCGGCTAGACCAGGGCCCGTAATACCAGCAAATACGAAACCATCCATTCGCAGGCAGTTCAAAGGCAGGCCTGTTTCTGCGCTGCTAAGATTCGTTATGAGCCCATAAAAACTGAACGACTATTGCACTGGACCCTTACTACCACCTCTTAAGCAGTCCTGCTTTGAACTGCCTTGTTATTTTATACTATGACATCCTTTACGCAGGCCTGTAGCAGGCCTGCGGCAGGGCAGTTACGTTGACGTCTTGAAAACCGTTCACCTTTTTTTTTGTATGGACTTTTCGTAATATGAGCGCATATTAATTGTCAAACTGCGCGTCTTTTGAGCGTGATAAACGTCAAATAAACATTATGAAAAAGTTACTTTTAGACCAGTTTTATCAACATTGTTAATGATTTGCCTTGAAAATGGTGGCATTTTTTCGCTGTGTTCCCTTTTTGTGGTTGTGTTTAAGTGTGTTTTTGTCCCCCGGTCCGGAGTTAAAAGTGTAGGAGCACTTTATTACTCATACATTGATAGTAGATGCAAGAAAAGCCTTGATTGATCTCGACTTGTAATTATTCTGATAATGTGTGCATACAGTGACAATCAACCGTGAACTACCTAGTTAAAATTGTAAACAAACAATCGGCGCGCAAGGAATTTAGGTCGCTGATCTGCTCTAAATGTTCAATGTAATCGTACAAAAAGTTTCTTGTCCCGTCCTTCTACGAGCATCATTGATGAGCCTATTTTTCCGTTTTATTTTGGTCTTTATAGGTCTACCCAGTACTGGAATATAAAAAATTGTATTACAATAACATCATGTTATAGTTCCATACCTTTATCTATGTATTGTAAATGCAATTAGATTTGTTAATAAATACAATATTATGAAACCAAAACTGTTTTGTGATTTCTAAGTTTAATTACACTTACACTCTTATGTAGACTAGTAAATACTAGTAAATACTGACATACTTTCGACCAGTCTGATGCAGACTTTTTAACAGTGGGAGAGCCAGGCTTTGGCATGAAGGCTCGACCGGAGTAATACCACGTCCCCACAGAAAACTGGTGTGAAGCAGTGCATGTGCTGTGTTTCGCTGTGTGTGTGAGTTTATCAGAGGACCAATCCAGGGGAAGGGGGGTTTTAAATGTAAGCAGCACGCTTTTGACACCACTGGTGTTATGGGTATCCATGGGCGGCGGTAATCGCTTACCATCAGGTGATCTGTGTGCTCGTCTGCACCTGAATCATTAAAAAAAGAGTTGAGCCTTCAGCCTTTCTCCCGCTGCACTCCACATCCTCTTGAAATGTATATTTTGTTATACCCTACTGCTTTTACTCTGGGATCATTCAGAAACTCCCAAGCAGTTGGGTATATCTCACACGATGTCTTGTTTGTGGTTTTCACTATAGTAAATATTCTATTTACCACTAACATACCTGCATAAAGTGCAAGTACGAGTAAGTTATTTGTAATGTAAAGCGGACTCCACTTTCCACACTTAGACTCTTCTTCGGTCCATTATATGTGATGTAAGTAAGTTATTATAAACACACGAAAAAAATGCTATGTACTTACGACATTTTAAATGAAGACTGCAAACACGAAAACTTAGCTGCCCTGCCGAGCCCGAGCTATGTCTACTTCCTACAAAAGTAAGTATCAGCGAAGTTCGCAAAGTTTAAAGAAACATCTTGTTGCTACGTATTTGTAGGAATCAGAAAAAATAACACTTATTGGTCTGTGACAAGTAATAAAAACTCTCAAGTAGTTAGACCAAAGAATTAAAAAAAGACTTTAGAATTCGAGTTTAGGATTTTAAAACTAGTATAAAATACTTAAAAACTCACTAAAATACAGAATATACAAGGTATACAATATCTACAATAGTTTAGGGAGATTGGCCATGTGCAAAGCGAGTAGGTAGTGGTGGACAGATAACGACCGCGCACAACACGGCAGAAATTGGAAACAAATGCAGATGGTCAACTGTCAGAAGTGTTGATTGCGATACAACCACCAATATTCTCTACAAATAATAGTATGTTATTGTTAAAATTGGTGAATAAAACAGGTTTTGTAAATATTGAATCAGTCTTTATTAGTCATATCTTCGAAGAATTTAGAACATTTATAATGAACAAATTGCCGAATACTAGGTTTGCCCCCAAAGTTGTTTGTTACTGTTCTTTGACAAGCTGGAGGTGATGTTAACATAGGATATTAAGGCACTAAAATGCTTGCACTTGCTGCTCTGATTATAGACACAGTCACATTTTACACCAGTGACAACACAGATCTGTAAAAATAATAAGAACAATTAGTGAATTGGAAATGACTTACATGTAATAAAATAGTACAATCCCCGGAACTAGTACTGGGCATACCCAGGTGCATACGCTTGCTAAAAGAGTGGTCAATCAAACAGAGCAAGCAACACTGGATGAGATCGACAGGCCAGACACATGCTAAAGCCTTAATTACAGAATTTTTCAACAAGTTCTCACTAGAAGCTCTAATGTTATTTCGAGAAACAGTTGAGGATTCTCACAAGAACTATCAAAGGTCACTGCAGATTGAACAAACTGATAAATATATCACATATAAAACATTACTTACGTTTAAACTGGTTTGTATGGTGTTAGTGTCCAGATGTCTGACGAATTACGTGGGCTCGTATTAAGTAGCTTTAGCCGTTATGTCGCAGTTCTTCCACATTTCCAATTTATTGCCTTTTATCTGTTTGTGATGGAAAACTAATATTATGTGCAATAGTTTATAAACCCGGTATTTATTATTATATTAATTTTACAGTAAAACTATTGAATAAATTGCACTTAAATTATGTCAACAATACTATTTTAATCTTTGATTTTATTTACATTTGCAAAGAAAACTACCAATGTTGACATTGTTTTTATTTCAATTATTTGACATATTTGCCAGTAAGAATCGTTCAAAAATCTAGGTAGGTAAGAAGAGTACAGAATAGTCGCACGCCATATGAATTACTCCATAATTTTATTAAAATCTACTGTGAATTAAGAAAATTATGCTGATTAAGTAAATTACACTCATAAAAACGTACTTTTAGTCAGCAATTGATATTATAAAGCGAAAACTAAAAAACCGGTAAAACGGGAAAAAAATATCATAAGATTTCTGAACGATTCTAGGTTGAATCAGTAAGTAGACCAGAGACAAGGAAACCGTTCACCTTTTTGCCTAGCAGTGCAATAGTCGTTCAGTTTTTATGGGCTCATAATACGAATCTTAGCAGCGCAGAAACAGGCCTGCCTTTGAACTGCGCTGCGAATGGATGGTTTTCGTATTTGCTGGTATTACGGGCCCTGCTAGGCATAAAGGTGAACGGTTTCCTTGTCTCTGGTCTGCTTACTGATTCAACCTAGAATCGTTCGGAAATCTTATGATATTTTTTTCCCGTTTTACCGGTTTTTTAGTTTTCGCTATATACTATCAATTGCTGACTAAAAGTACGTTTTTATGAGTGTAATTTACTTAATCAGCATAACTTTCTTAATTCACTGTAGATTATAATAAAATAATGGAGTAATTCATAAATGGCGTGCGACTATTCTGTACTCTTCTTGCCTACCTAGATTTTTGAAACGATTCTTACTGGCAATGCTGTCAAATAATTGAAATTTATAACAATGTCAACATTGGTAGTTTTCTTTGGAAATATAATTAAAATCAAAGATTAAAATAGTATTGTTGACATTATTTAAGTGCAATTTATTCAATAGTTTTACTGTAAAACTAATATAATAATAAAAACCGGGTTTATAAACTATTACACATAATATTAGTTTCCAACAACAAACTGAGATAAAGAGGCAATAAATTCCTATTAGAATGTGGAAGTGAAATGTGGAAGAACTGCGACATAACGGCCAAAGCTACATAGCACGAGCCCACGTAATTCGTCAGTCATCTGTGACACTAACACCATACAAAACCAGTTTAAACGTAAGTATTGTTTATGTGATATAATTATCTGTTTGTTCAATCTGCAGTGACCTGTGAGGATCCTCAACTGTTCTCGAAATAGCATTAGAGCCTCTAGTGAGAACTTGTTGGAAAATTCAGTAATTAAGCCTTTAGCATGTGTCTGGCCTGTCAATCTCGGCCAGTGTTGCTTGCTCTGTTCAATCGACCACTCTTTTAGCAAGCGTCTGGTGGTGCACCTGGGTATGCCCAGTACTAGTTCCGGGGATTGTACTTATTTATTACATTTAAGTCATTTCCAATTAACTAATTGTTCTTATTATTTTTACAGATCAATGGTGCTTGGGTTGTCACTGGTGTAAAATGTGACTGTGTCTATAATCAGAGCAGCAAGTGCAAGCATTTTAGTGCCTTAATATCCTATGTTAGGGCGAGCAAAGTAGTTTGTTGATTATTGCAGCGCAATAGTAAGACGCTTCAACAGAGTGCTTTGGTCAGCGTACCGTTCTGTCCCGCTCGGTACTATGGCTGAGGTCTTGAGAGTTAGCGCAGGTCGTGATGATCCTCAAGGCAAGCCTGACTATTTTCCTTCACGTGGTTGGCCGCCCGTTCTTGGTCTGGTTCTTATAAACAGACGTAACTGAAATAGTCAGACGCAACCCTTTCACAAACACCCTGCCCTCTCCTATCCAACTCCTTAGCACTCCTTTTCAATCCCTGCAACATCCAAGCAGCAATGCTTCGGTTCCATCCGGTTCGGTAGGGCGGCCGGATGGACTACTAAGCCCTGCCTGCGCTATGGCCTGCGCAGTTGAGCGCCGTAAGGGGGGATGCAGGAATCCTGGGAGGTTGAGCGCCTGCTAGAGTCGGCGGTAGTACTCCGGCAGCGCAACACGCCCCTTTGGTCCGAATTTCTCCCGAAACGGTAGCCCCTCGCAATAGCCAAGTGAGGGGAAACGGTCCAGCGATCCGTCAGAGGGTCGTGGCGAGGTATGGGTTAGGAAGGGATGGTCATGCTGAAGGAGCGAGGTCGGGCAGTGTTTGTTCAGCTGCCTGTCTCGAGCACCGGATGTCGCGCCCCTCTCGCTTCCTAGCTCATACCTATATCCATCTGGTAGTCCTAGTGCACCGTTTTGATCGGGCACTCCCAGATGTGCGGGCTCCATGGAGGGGGGAAGCCAGATGGATGAAAAACTTGTACACGTGTTAATGGAGCATAATATACCGAACACCGCGAATCCGCCTGAAGGGAAACGGAAGGCAAAAACCCAAAACCATAGGCAAGGGAGGTCCAGTCGGAGCAATTCCCTCCACCCAACCGGGCGGAGATGGGAGAGTGATGTCAGGCCACCCTGCCCCAAAGCACACTCGACGTATGTCCAGCCGAGACGCCTGTTCGCGAGGATTGGGACCGATTGGTCGGAGCGCGCTAAGGAGGCTCCCCAACCTTCTGCAAAGAAGGATGGCGGGGCTAAGCGAGCCGCTGCGAATGCCAAGCGGAACAAGAGACGCAAGGAGGCAAGGCTCAGAGAGCGGATTGCAGCAGCAAGAGGGTGAGGGACCTGAGCTTACTGCAGCCATCTCCAAAGAACCCGCACCCCTTAACCCAGGTTCCAGTGTTGGAGAGGTAGGCCCCACGGCCAAGCCGCGCACAGCTGGAAGCTCGGGGAAAGGGATGGCAAAGGATTTGGGCAGGGGTAACGTGGGTGGCCCGGCTAATGCCAAGAGGGGGAGACCGAACGAGACCATCTCTCCGAAGGTTGACCCAAAAGGCAGAAGCTCAGCCAGTCGCGTGGACCCAAGCCGAAATCCTATGCAGCGGCTGTTCAAGCGAGTGAGAGCAAGGAGATTGCCGTGACGTCCGCCAACCGTCGTTTCATTACGCGGGAGACGGCCGCGGAAATTGAAGAGTTTTTGCTCGCCAAGATTGACGAGATGGCAGGTGTAGCAACATCTGCCTCCGTCGGTAAGGGCCCCATGTTCAGAGGTAGACCGACGTACATGGACGGCAGCTTGCGCCTCATATGCGAGGATGATAGGACTGTGACCTGGGTGAGAACATGCCTGGAGGAATTTTCTCACCCAGAGTCAATAATCGCACTCGGACCGGGGGAAATCCCAAGGCGGGGTGCGCATTGGCATCGTTTTCCCCAGGATTGGAGACGGACACGACCCTAGTGGGTAAACGGTTGTTCATCTCCAATCCTTGGGCAAACGTTAGGAGCTGGGTGATGCACAGTGTGCATCGCCAGGAGAAGCATTCGGCGACCTTCATGGTCTTCAGCATCCCGGAGGACCAGGTGATGGAGATCATTGCCAGAGAGAGAAGGTTGTGCTACCGCTTGGGATCCGTGTACGTAAGTTCAGGGATTCCAAGGGGAGGTACGTAGCCGCTCCCCCTGGCAATGAGAGTGCACCGGCTCTGGACGAGGGTGCCACGTCGACGCCGCAGAAAGCGGGAGAGGAGCAGGGCGAGGGAGCAACCACCAGCGCGCAACCAGCCCCAATAAGGAAGACGGTGCAGCTGGAAGAGGAGGAGCTGCTAGCCGGGGTGGAGATGGAGCTCGAAGGGGAGGACTGCCAAGATGGCGTCATCCCTTTCTAGAGCTCATCTCCTCCAATGCAACCTCCACCACAGTGTCTCCGCAACGGCCCAGCTACGGAAGTGGCTGGAGGTTAACAGAACGACGGTCGCCCTGATCCAGGAGCCGTGGGTCAGGAAGGGCACCATATGCGGCCTCTCCAATTTAGGAGGTAAGCTTTATGTGCCAATCAACATGATGTAAGAACCTGTCTGTACATTTCTAAAAACATAATCGTGCAACCACTAATGGACTTCACTTCCAGAGATCTGTGTGTGGCAAAACTGAACAGCAAAGAAAACGACACACAAGGCATAGTCATAGCATCTGCCTATATGCCGGACAATGAGCAAGCGCCTCCAGAAGAGGTCATCCGACTGGTCAGATACTGCGAGAGGAACTCTTTCGAGCTGATCATTTCTACGGACTCCAACGCCCACCATCCACTGTGGGGAATGGAGCAACCCAACAGCAGAGGTAACAATTTAGTTGACTTCCTTTATACCACTAACCTGGAAATAATTAACAGGGGAAATGAGCCAACCTTCATCGGTAGGAGATGCAGGACAATCATCGACCTTACCCTAGCTACACCGTTGGCAGCGGAACAAATCACGGGCTGGCACGTCTCGAAGGAGACATCATGCTCAGATCACAGGTGGATCCGGTTCGACATCAAAGTAAATATAACAAAAACAGAACCAAAACGGATCCGAGAAAAACCAACAGGCGGCGCTATGAGTCACTAATTGCAGAGCAGCTACCGCCAAGTACAGCATGCCAGGAGTTACACAACACCGAGCAAATTGAGCTACAAGTATCCATTCTGGAGAAAGCTATAACTAACTGTTACGAGCAGGCCTGCCCTCTATCTCTCCCGCGGGAATCCAACTCAGCCGACCAGTGGTGGGGTCCAGAGCTGGAAAGACTGCGAACTAAGGTGAGAAGGAAATTTAATAGAGCCTACAATACACGCGATGACAATGATTGGGACGCGTACATAGCAGCGAAATCACACTACAAAAAGCGCATCAGATACTGGAAAGCGAACTCTTGGAGGAATTTCAGCGAAGAGATTGCTTCCAACCTACAGGCAAACCGGGTAAGAAAGACTCTAGCGAAGGGGGGCACCCCTGAGCTGGGACTCCTTAAAAGGCCAGACGACACTATGTCTACCAGCACCTCGGAAACACACGAGATACTACTAAATGCACACTTCCCAGGGTGTCAGTTCAACACCTTACAAGACACCATAGTAGAAGACCGCATACCTTCTGAACAAGATTGGAACACTGCATACAAGGTGATCACACCAAAAAAGGTAGAATGGGCCATAAACAGTTTCCAACCGTTCAAAGCTGCGGGAGCAGACAACATCTTTCCTGCACTCTTACAATGGGGAGGTAAGACCATAATAGAACACCTCACCATTATCTACCAAGCCTGCCTTGCAAAGAGCTACACCCCAAAGAGCTGGAGAGAAGTTAGGGTGCTCTTCATACCTAAGCCAGGTAAGGCCAACTACACTGATCCCAAAGCCTTCAGACCTATCAGCCTAACATCCTTCCTCCTAAAACCCTGGAGAGACTCTGTGATAGAGAACTAAGAGGGGGAGCCCTACTCGATATCCCTCTAAGCAAACACCAGCACGCATACAGCGCAGGTAAATCTACAGAATCGGCTCTTCATCAAGTGGTAGGTAAAATAGAAGCAGCCATTCACGACAAGCTCATCTGTCTAGGATGCTTCATTGATATAGAAGGCGCCTTCGACAGAACTAACTACTCCAGCATCAGACAAGCTCTGGTAAGACACAACGCTCCAAAAACTATAACCGAGTGGATTATAAACATGCTAAATAGTCGAGTAGTCAGAGTAGCAGGTGCGGCAACAAAGGGAGCAGTGGTGGTGAGGGGATGCCCCCAGGGAGGAGTCCTGTCACCCTTACTGTGGAACTTAGTGGTTGACGACCTTCTCAACAGGCTAAACTCGAAGCACTTCTACACGGTAGGATATGCTGACGACCTGACAATTTTACTGACAGGGTTCAAAGCAAGCACCGCATGCGTAATAATGCAAGCTGCACTTAAAGAGGTAGAAGACTGGTGCAAAGAACATGATCTAAAGGTAAACCCCAGCAAAACAGAGTTGGTAATGTTCACCAACAAACGCCAGCTGGGAAATTTCACTCTACCAAAACTCTTTGGGTCAGATCTACAACTGTCAAATGAGGTAAAGTACCTAGGGCTTACCCTGGACAGCAAACTTAACTGGAGCAGCCATGTTGAAAAGAAACTAAAATCTGCCAGTATAGTCCTATGGCAATGCCGCCGGATGGTAGGGAAGCGATGGGGTCTATCACCAAAGATTTTCAAATGGCTATACACTGTTGTCATCAGACCAATGGTAACATATGGAGCAGTAGTCTGGTGGCCCAGGACGCTTAAGTCGACCTGCGCAGACAAGCTACAAAGATTCCAGAGGCAGGCATGCTGTGCCATGACAGGTTGTATGAAAACCACTCCCACAGCGGCGATGGAAATCATGCTCAACCTACAGCCACTACACCTGATAGTACAACAGGAAGCGGCTCTCAGTGCACTAAGACTTAAACAGCAAGGCCTCGTCAAATTCAGACAGGTAAAGCATCTTAATAACCTCATAGAACAATGGGCTGACACTCCTATGTTATCAGCACCATGTGACAGAGTGGAGGACAGCACACATCTTCGACAAAAGGTACAAGATACATCTGATCGAAGAAGAAGACCCTCGGATTCCCCATAAGTCGCTTATGATCTTTACAGACGGCTCAAAAACTGACAAAGGCACGGGGACGGGGGCTCACGGGGGTCTTCTCCGAAGATCTGAACATAAACATCGCAGCACCACTAGGAGAACATAATACTGTCTTTCAGGCAGAATGCATGGGCATCCTACTGGCAGCAAAAGCGATCACAGCGAGGAAGGTAAAAAACCACACCATAAGAATCCTCTCGGACAGCAAATCAGTACTGCAGGCCCTTAGTAGTTTCACTATCAAGACCGGCCTAATAAAGGAATGCCACCAGATGCTAAATGAGGTGGGTCTCCACAATGAACTGTTCCTACAATGGATCAAAGGACACAGCGGCAGCAGAGGAAATGATGCAGCTGACGAACTTGCAAGAAGAGGATCCAGTATGACCCCGGTAGGACCGGAGCCCATACTCCCTCTCCCCCAAAACTGGCTGAAAGGTAAAATCTTGAATCATACCAAAATTCTACACAACAGCTACTGGAGCAGTCTAGAGGAATGCAGACAGGCGAAACTTACTCTACCGCAACTGGACGCCCGTCTCTCTAGGCAATTTCTGCAGCTAAACAAGTCAAGCCTACGTTTGGTGACGTGTGCTCTGACGGGTCATGGCAACTTTAACAAACATCTTTTCAACCTAGGTGTTACAGACAGCCCTCTATGCAGAGCATGCATGGAGAAGGACGAGACAGCCGCCCACATCCTGCTGGAGTGCAGAGGGGGTGGCCAGCTGCCGGGCGCACTACCTGGGTAATCCAGGTAGTCTCCGGGAAATCTTCAGCAGCGCGAAGGCGCTGGCAGGTTTCCTGGAAGAACTTGGCTGGTTGGAATGAAGACCGGCCAACGTCACCCTCCGCACGCGAAATGGGCACAGTTGAAGCCTAATTGCGGAAAAGCCCGTACGAAGAAGAAGAAGAAGAAGATCCTATGTTAACATCACCTCCAGCTTGTCAAAGACCAGTAACTAACAACATTGGGGCAAAACATAGTATTCGGCAATTTGTTCATAATAAATATTCTAAATTCTTCGAAGATATGACTAATAAGACTTATTTAAATTTATACAAAACCTGTTTTTATTTACCAATTTTAACAATAACATACTATTATTTGTAGAGAATATTGGAGGTTGTACTGCAATCAACACTTCTGAAAGTTGACCATCTGCATTTGTTTCCAATTTCTGCCGTATTGTGCGTGGTCATTATCTGTCCACCACTACTCGCTTTGCACATAGCCAATTTCCCTATTACTATTGTAGATATTGTATACCTTGTATATTCTGTATATTGTTCTTAAATATTTTATACTAGTTTGAATATAAATCCTAAACTCGAATTCTAATGTCTTTTTTTAATTCTTTGGTCTAACTACTTAAGAAGTTTTTATTACTTGTCACAGACCAATAAGTGTTATTTTTTTTTGATTCCTACGAATACGTAGCAACAAGTTGTTTCTTTAAACTTTACGAACTTCGCCGATACTTACTTTTGTAGGAAGTAGACATAGCTCGGTCTCGGCAGGGCAGCTAAGTTTTCGTGTTTGCAGTCTTCTTCATTTAAAATGTCGTAAGTACATAGCATTTTTTACCTTTGTTTAAAAATAACTTACTTACATCACATACAATGGACCGAAGGAGAGTCTAAGTTCGGAAAGTGAAGTCCACTTTACATTACAAAATAACTTACTTGTACTTGCATTTTATGTAGGTATATTAGTGGTAAATAGAATATTTACTATAGTGAAAACCAACAAACAAGACATCGTGTGAGATATACCCAACTGCTTGGGAGTTTTTGAATGATCGCTGAGAAATAGTAGTAGGGTATAACAAAATATCCGCTTAAGCTCGGGAACATTTTAAGAGGATGTAGAGTGCAGCGGGAGAAAGGCTCAACTCTTTTTTTTATGATCTAGGTGGCAGACGAGCACACGGATCACCTGATGGTAAGCGATTACTGCCGCCCATGGACACCTATAACACCAGTGGTGTCAAAAGTGTGCTGCTTACCTTTTAACCCCCCTTCCCCTAGATTGGGCCTCTGATACCCTCACACACACAGCGTATGCACTGCTTCACACTGGTTTTCTGTGGGGATGTGGTATTACTCTGGTCGAGCCGGCCCATTCATGCTAAAGCCTGGCTCTCCCACTGTTAAAGTCTGCATCAGGATGGTCGAAAGTATGTCAGTATTTACTTACTACATAAGAATTAGTGATGCGCTGAATAGTGGTTTCACCGAATAACCGAATACCGAATAATATTCGGTTCAATCTTTACCGAACCGGATATTCGGCCGAATTATTCGGTTTACCATTTTCTTGTTTCTGATCTCTCTTCTACACTCCTCTATACTAGATACGGTGACCGAAAATAAGTGAATTCGTACTGAGATATAATTTAAGTGTTTAATCTTTCCATGTCAGAAATTTTGTTAACGTATCTCTCTATTAAGTAAATAATACACTTAATAAAATCATCGCAGGGTTAAAGTGGGACTCGAAACCACAACCCTCCACATACTGGGTGGCTGTTCTGGTATGCGGTGGGTGGTGGTATGTGAAAGGTCGAGTAGTCTTCGATGATTTTTAAGACCTGCTTAAGATTAAATTGCAAAGAATATCAATAAGTAACAAAAATAAAATTATTTATCACTAGCGGCCGCCCGCGACTTCTTCCGCGTGGAAAAGTAACTTTTTACCCCCCTTTTAACCCCTTACAACCCCCTTTTCGCAATAAAAAGTAGCCTATGTCCTTTCTCAGGGCCTAGATCATCTGTATACCAAATTTCATTTAAATCCGTTCAGTAGTTTTGGCGTGAAAGAGTAACAGACAGACAGAGTTACTTTCGCATTAATAACATTAGTATCAATGACTTTCCACCTACAATGGACATAGCGCGCCATACAATAACCAAGCGCGAAGATGGCACATGCTCCAAATTTCACCTTATTATGCTTCAACTGATCTGTGTATACACTGCTGTTTACAAACCTGCATGTGTAAACATCTTGACAGTTAAAGCAGTAATGTATAACTACGTGTCAATCGAAGCTGCATATGGTGATTTACGGAAAAGTTCAGAGCAAGGAATACACGGAGTCGCAACGCTTATTATTTATTTCATCTACTATAGGTATTTTATCGGTTTGCGTGCACTCATTTGAATTTAATTATATTTTTATATGTATAGGTAACTGATTCCATGATTTCATTTAAAGAAATGATCCGTACCTCGAACAAATTATAATAATCCAATTATTGTACCTAGATCGCAATTTTTTTTTTTACTTTTTAACTTGCAATGTTTGTGTGTATTACATACATATCATATCAGTTTTCCCCGATTTAAATTAAATTTTGCATTGACATGGTAAGTTAGGTAATGTCATGCTAAATCCAATATGGAATGGTTCCGGATGGCAGACTATCTTTGAGTATATAGCCACTGGAGATGCCATGCCGGGCGTTTCCCCTCCGGCAAAGTACATTGGTCAACTATTCGGAACTGGTCAACTAAGTTATACAAAACTACTTGGATGTCGCTACATCGCCATTTTGCATCGCTCCGTGTCGCGTGACGTTTCTCTTAAAAATGGTGAATTGTGCAGTATTTTCATGTAAAAGGCGATCTGACAGCTAAAATTCGCAACAAGATCGCGTTAACTATCATAAGTAATGACTTTTATTAATTATTAAATGTGTATTAAACTAGAAAATCTATTTTAATAAAAAACCGTTACGATACGTAAACGACAGAAAAATTTAATAATGATATCGTGGTATCGGTCCTAGTGATGGGACCAATTAAAATCAACTCGACATTTGAATGAATCATTCACTCACTGCAGTTAGTTTCAAAATCCGTTCTTTTCATTATATTTTGAATAAAATAGTATAGACGTATATTATAATATTAAAACATTGTAAAGTGAATTAGAGAAATTACTGTCCTTTCTTCTGGTCATACGATGTTGGAATTTATTCTAAAAATAAAAAGAATTGGTGGCTATAAAATATTTCGAGGTAAAAGGAATAAAATATGTGGTCCGGGAGTATCATGCATGATAACGGAGTAGATAGTAAACCATAATTGGAGCTCGCTAATCTTAATATAGAAAAGTATACGAATGTTCGTTTATCCAATATTTCAAAAAAATTAGACCCCCAGAAATATATTCGACACGTGTACAATAAACTTATTCATTTTGAAAATCAATATAAATGCGTAATAAGGATTTTTTTGTAATATTTCAATAAATCATTCTAATTAAAAATATATTGTTTCATTTACTCTCCCTTTGTTTGTCCAAATGTTTAACCCCAAACTAGCGCACATTTGTAATTTTTTACGTTTTAGTATGTATTGCACAACTTCACCATTTTTTAGGGTTCCGTAGTCTACTCGTCATGTCTGTCCGTCTGTCTGTCTGTCTGTCCTGGCTCGTTCTCCGCCGTTTCTGCACCGATTGCCACTGAAAATTGGTAAAGAGATGTATACTGATAATCCAAAAATTGGTTTTTAACATTATTGAAAAATAATTATTTTCACCCCCCTTTCCATACAGCGAAAAGTTAATTCGAAAAATAAATTCGACTTACCCCATCGTCTGGTCGGTATCGTTAAAAAGGTATCTTTAAATACAACAATAATTGCCTTGACATAATGTGGATCAAACCCCCCAGTTTCGAGATATATTAATACAAAGTTAAAATTAGAGCTTCCTCTCCCCCCCCCAACTTTTGAAATACTATTAAAATAATTCTGAAAAAATATGCTCTATACCTCCAAGTAAGTACCTACGTACAGCCACACATCACAGTAAATACTGTCATACACATTAAGTTGAATATCAGTTGAGGAAATTTGACAGATTGTGGTAACCTGATGTGTGGCTGACTGTACTTTTAACGAAAACTTTAGCGGACTCTGTATCATACATAGTATTTTTAATACAACTTGACCAACTTATGACGTGCAGTTGCCCTAACTAAATGGTAATGTATGGAAATAACTACCTAACTTAACTATGAAAATAAGGTTTAAGGCCCATCTTTTGGATACGGAACACTTTCATGTGCGTGTCCGACACGCTCTTGGCCGGATTTATTTTACAAACTGACTAAATAAATATTTATTTATCTTCAATGTGCAGAATTTTACACTTACAATTTTATATATAAGTTCATTCACCAAACTGATTTGACTCATTCTTTGTGTCCCATCACTGTCTTTTTCGTATGTATGCTGCATAGTTACGTGAAATCTTTATTTGTGAGCGTGTATTTTTTGATGTGTTAAATTTTTCTGTAGTGTGCGTTTATTGTGACAGCAAAATTTGTGACTGTTGAGTATTAAAATTTTTGGTGGTGTGCTGTACGTGTTTACCTCGTCCCCCGCAAAAAATGGTGAAAAAAATTGTTAGAAGCGCGGACGTTAGGGCATCTCCAGTGGCTGTCTACTCTAAGCAGACTATACCCAAAACTGGAAGTCAAGACCAAAAAATCTACTACAATGTTGCTACTGCAATAAAATAATTGTACATTACCATAGTGTACCCCTTATTTCTAAAAACACTCGCTGATATAATTTATTTATGGGTAATTTTGATTCTATAACACTTTAACTGGCAGGCCGCCATACGTCAATAATAATCAAAAAAAATATATTTTATTTACTTTTTTTAACGTAAATACAAGACCCTTTAATAAAAACTTAACCATCCGTATTTTAGTTTTCAAAGATGGTATTGCGCTTGTTATTCTTCAGGTGTTAATAACATTTGGTATCTACCTACAACATTTTAACAATGTATGGAAACTTGACAGTTTAGTCTGCTTAATGAGAAAAATAATGCTAAAAAGGTTGGCGAAACCTAAAAACGTCACTTAAAATAACATAAGTGACTTTAACAGATTTGACAGTGACGTATCTGTCGTAGATTTTTTGGTCTTGAAATCCAGTTTAGAGTATAGTTACTTTTTGTGCATTTCCCATTATCAAATAAAAGGGTTTGTTATTGCGAAAATAAAATTACTTTTTTTGTGCGTAATAATTTTATTTTAATGAGATCAATGGGAAAAACTGGAACCTGAAAACTTTCCATTACAACTTACTTCCGCCACTTCTCTCTCATAATCTCATGGAAGTAGGTAGTGGAAAGCTAAAAAAACAGTTATCGTAAATTAGTTAGTGACCTGCCATAATCTCGCTCGGGTGAAAAAAACTTACAAAAGAGCGACTCCATAGTTATCATTGACACACGACTAATCAAAAGTATGCCTAGGCATAATTTTAAAGTTCCGTTCACAAGGCGCAGATGCGAAGTCCATTGTAGGTGGAATGTCATTGATTAGTATGGATTAAATAACTTATTATAAAATTATTTATTAGTGATTCATATTTTTATTTATAGTAATTTGCCACATAGTTTTACCTACTACTACCTACGTTTTATTAAAAAGTGTTTTTATTAAAAAAATATATGTTTAAGTATAAAAATAATAAGTTAAATTAATATTGATTGATTTGGCTTAAAATAAATGAGTTAGGTATTTTTTTAAAGTTAATGTTAGCTACATACTATAGGGCAGGAAATAAATATGTGGACTTTAGATGTCAAAATACATGTTGATTTCATGTTTAATTGCTTTCATTTATTAGCTTTTTAACACATATCTCGCCAGTTTTATTTAATTTACAAAAACCCTCACTTGTCCTTTTAAATTCCTTTTCATATAGCCAGGAAAATAGAAATACTCAAACCGAATATATTCGGCACTAAAACCGAATAATTCGGCCGAATACGAATAGTGAAAAAAGTGCCGAATATGCCGAATACCGAATACCAACCGAATATTCGGCGCATCTCTAATAAGAATATACTTAATTCAACTAAGAAATCACAAAACAGTTTTGGTTTCATATTATATTTATTATCAAATCTAATTGCATTTACAAATACATAGATAAAGGTATGGAACTACAACATGAAGTTATTGTAATACAATTTTTTATATTTCCAGTACTGGCTCATCAATGATGCTCGTAGAAGGACGGGACAAGAAAACTTTTTGTACAATTGGGTATTTGACAATTTTTAAAAAAGTATTTTATTGTATTCTTAGGACACTAAAGATACGTTTGATAATTGTCTATTTCATTTTTAAAGTTAATTTATAACAAAAACAGCCATTTTAAATAATACGATTCAAATTTCCCGCCAAAACAGCAAGTCACGTGACAAATTAGCCCTCGACGTCATGATTCAATCTTTGAGTATATAGCCACTGGAGATGCCATACCGGGCGTTTCCCCTCCGGCAAAGTACATTGGTCAACTACCTATTCGGAACTGGTCAACTAAGTTATACAAAACTACTTGGATGTCGCTACATCGCCATTTTGCATCGCTCCGTGTCGCGTGACGTTTCTCTTAAAAATGGTGAATTGTGCAGTATTTTCATGTAAAAGGCGATCTGACAGCTAAAATTCGCAACAAGATCGCGTTTCCTATCATAAGTAATGACTTTTATTAATTATCAAATGTGTATTAAACTAGAAAATCTATTTTAATAAAAAATCGTTACGATACGTAAACGACAGAAAAATTTAATAATGATATCGTGGTATCGGTCCTAGTGATGGGACCAATTAAAATCAACTCGACTTTTGAATGAATCATTCACTCACTGCAGCTGCAGTTAGTTTCAAAATCCGTTCTTTTCATTATAGTTTGAATAAAATAGTATAGACGTATATTATAATATTAAAACATTGTAAAGTGAATTAGAGAAATTACTGTCCTTTCTTCTGGTCATACGATGTTGGAATTTATTCTAAAAATAAAAAGGTGGCTATAAAATATTTCGAGGTAAAAGGAATAAAATATGTGGTCCGGGAGTATCATGCATGATAACGGAGTAGATCGTAAACCATAATTGGAGCTCGCTAATTTTAATATAGAAAAGTATACGAATGTTCGTTTATCCAATATTTCAAAAAAATTAGACCCCCAGAAATATATTCGACACGTGTACAATAAACTTATTCATTTTGAAAATCAATATAAATGCGTAATAAGGATTTTTTGTAATATTTCAATAAATCATTCTAATTAAAAATATATTGTTTCATTTACTCTCCCTTTGTTTGTCCAAATGTTTAACCCCAAACTAACAGTAACAGCACCGTTCACAAGGGGGATTTTGTTGTTTCTTGAATCGTGACATCACGCGTTCTGATTGGCTACAAGCCGTTTTAGTTTTGATAATCCACAGATGCAAAATTTCTTATTTATTTTTAAGAAATAAAAATATTTCTAATGTTTAATTTGTAAATTAACATAGATATTCTGAATCAGCGTCTTAAAATCTACATAATTCAATTATTTTCTTATTTAATTGTTAACCATGTCAAATACCGAATTACATTGAACATTTAGGTACCTATTGTAAGATCAGCGACCTAAATAATTCCTATGCGCGCCGATTGTTTGTTTACGATTTTAGTTTTACTTATCTAGTTCATGATCGATTGTCACTGTGTGCACACATTATCAGAATAAAATACAAGTCAAGATCAATCAAGGCTTTTCTTGCATTTACTATCAAGCTAAATATATGAGCAATCAAGTGCTCCTACACTTTTAACTCCGGACCGGGGGACAAAAACACACTTAAACACAACCTCAAAACAGGGAAAAATTGCCACCATTTACTAGGCAAATCATTAACAATGTTGTGAAAGGTGGTCTAAAAGTAACTTTTTCAAGACTGTTTATTTGACGTTTATCACGCTCAAAAGACGCGCAGTTTGACAATTATTAAGCGCTCATATTATGAAAAGTTCATACAAAAAAAAGGTGAACGGTTTTCAAGACGTCAACATAACTGCCCTGCCGCAGGCCTGCTACAGGCCTGCGTAAAGGACGTCATAGTACAAAATAACAAGGCAGTTCAATAGCAGGCCTGCTTTAACGGCTGGTAGTAAGGGTCCAGCGGTCGTCACTCTACTCTTCAAGGGCCACATATCAACATGAACATCAGGGCCCGGGCCGCAGTATATGCGTACTAAACTGATTTCTGATAAATACGAATATGTAGTTGACTAGTAATTAAATAAATCTACTATATCGCGGGCCGCACAAATAACGTCGGCGGGCCGCATGCGGCCCGCGGGCCGCAGTTTGACGACCACGGGGCTAGACAGTCAATTAATATTACGGACGGAGCTGTGAACGCAAAGTGTGGAACACTGGCAGTTTCTTATATACATATTTGGTGGCTTCACGCACGATTATTTTTCGATCCGAGTCGTGCGTGGTGTGGCCGTGGGGATGCTGGCAAGTTCGCCCCGATTCCGATTTATGAACTAAGTGTGGAGCGGGCTGGTGGGCTTAACCAATTCTCGGGAGTTTTGATAAAATATCTTTTTATTTTAAGATTATTAGCTGCATTTTACTTTAGAATAATTGCAAAGAATTTTCTCTATAAAACTAGAAATTATGAAAATAAATTGTAATGAAAAACATTGACCTCTTAAAAATGAGTTTCATAGACAAAATTAGTAGGTTATAAAATTATTTTATCTGTGGAACACATCTTTCTCCTCGCGGCAGCACTGGGTACGTGTTTCGCTGGAGAAAAAATTTATTTAATGTTTTTCTCCTTAATTTCTTGCCTAATATTGTAACATTTTATACAGGAGAGAGAATAGCTGATCCTGGCGTCCTAAGGATAGTCATTCAGGTTGATTAGCTACAGTACATTCGGTGAGTATTGAATTTTACTAAAGCCTAGTTCCACGTCAATGTGTTGGAAGGTGACACGTATTATCACAAATTCTGGATAGCAATATTTCT
>JABMDO010000959.1:0-20607 GCA_014851415.1 Cnaphalocrocis medinalis | reverse complement strand
AAAAGATTATACGGTTCAATAAACCTCTGAATCTTGTCTGACTTCATGCGAATGGTGTTGGCACAAAATTAATAGTCACAAAAGATTTGGATCTAGCTGAAATTAATAGATTAGAAAGTTATTTGTTCAGTTAAGTCCACACAGAAGTAATATTTTTTCTTCTTTTATTTAATCAACGATTTTTGCAGTACCTACAGGGACATGTCAGTCCTAATGAACATTAGTCTAAATATTTCAACAAACGACACTTAAAAGTTAGCACCAGAAAAAGAACTATGGAGTAAACTGACAGATGCAAATGTAAAGTTTCTTTAAATTTTGAAATTTTGCATATTATGTCAAATTGAGTGATAATGTATGTGGATGACACATTAACAATGTCAGTTTACTGGACATCATTTAAAGTTAGAGTTTAGTGAATCACTTTATCATGTCCAACTTTAAGTAGATATTAACGTCATTGGTTGTTTAATGACATTTTGACATCTCACATCAAAAATTACCAATCAACGTGTAGGTTCTACAGTACGCCATCTAGAGGATTTTCACACGCATTTAGCCCATTCAAAGTCATAATTCAGTATTTTGTATCATGTCTCTCCCATACACTCTTTCTATAGTTGCCTTGTGTTGAACTATACTGATGGTCGAGAAAAAGTATGTTTCGAATTTTTCGAACATAGCTCGGGTTTGTGATCACCAATCCGCATTAGGCAAGCGTGGTGATTAAGCCTAATCCCATCATAGTAGCGATGACTTGATTTCTATGATGGACGCATTTGCCCTGCAGTGGGACAGTATATGGCTGAAACATTACTGTATTGATACTGATGTAATTTTAATATTGTACAGTGGCCAGCACATCGACCTACTACACTTTGACCTTGAGCGCATCGAACAGTAGTAAGAACATCTAAATAATCATCATTTTCACTATAATTAATATTCGGCCTATTCCTCCTTGATCTACCACCACTAGCCCTTTCAGGGGGCTTTGGTTCTGGTGGAGGTTCCTTCGGTTGCACTTCTAATCTAGGTGACTTGGAATTTGATCCAATTGAGTCCAGTTTTTCCAATTGACTTTCAATATCATCAACTGGCTGTTTGTTGGCAGTCTCTTTGACACTATCTTGTGATGGTGATGCTAGAGTTTTGTAAAGATCATAAGCATCAGAACCAGGTTGGGGCGAAACTGCCTGTGCCTTCTTAGATTCTTCCTCAACATTCTTATGATGTCTTTTATGTGATTTGTGTTCTTTCTTTTCCTTTTTCTTCTCTTTCTTACTTTCCTGATTGAGCCCAGAACACTTGATTGTAATTTTAAGACCTTCATGTTTAGGAGAACATATTGTCTCCATTGAGGGGCTCTTTTTATGGTCTGAACCAAAGTCTGAGTGAGTATCCAAAGATGAATGTCTGTCAGAACTAGGTGAAGTTAAACCTTCATTAGAATCTGTACTAACAATCCTTGATGTTCCTTTTGATATCCTAAGTACAATAGGAGGTGGTTTTCTTTCCTCATTTGAATCTTTGCTTGTTGAAGGGCTTACAACTCCTGCTTTCAGCGGTGTGGGGCTGGACATAACAGGGCTAGCCTTTGGGGATGGAATTTTAGGGGGTGAAAGGGTCCTCGAAATTGAAAGCCGTTCATAACGAGTGAAGTCTGGAATAGGACTGTTACTCCCATCTTCGGCATAATTGATCACTTTATCTCGGTTGCGGGATAAGTATCGTTTATTAGGAGGTTGACCATCAACTGATGCATCCTCTTTCTTAGATGCTTTTGTAGCCAAAGAATTCTTTTTTGACTTAGATTTTTCAAAACTACGTCTTGGTAGCTCTGGGGATGATGAATCCCTGTTGTATGCCCTGCTCCTTTTATTTGTTTTCTTTTCCTTACTGCTTGATGGGTGCTCAGGCGAAAGTGGGGCAGCAGGGACAGGAGGTGCATAAGTAATTTGTGGAACTGGGGGAAAGGCTTCAGCATTGCGAGATTTGAAGAATTTTTTAGGCTTTGGTGGTGGCTGTTCTGTTTCGACTGCAGGTACTGTCAGTGGACTATTTTGATCTTGAACAGGCTTTTTGAGTACATTAGTGGCATATGCTGAAAAGATAAACAAAATATTTACTAATCCACACATCAAACATAACATTTAAGCATGTCTATTAGCAATGAACCTCATTCTAATTTGATATTTATTGACCAATTTACCCAATTACTGCATACTTTCACTGAGCATTTTATAACCCCCATGACAAGTTTGAAGAGATAATTATAAAATCTGTGAATTCTTTTAATATTTTATATAGCGTACTGAGACTAATATGATGAATTCCTTACCATACGGGGCGCTTCTAATTGAGGTGAAGCTGGTGATACCCCACTTGCCAACTGTGCCCGCTGAACGAGCCGCCGTTGGGCAATTACTATTCTCTCGGAAGAGGGCACTGTCCAGCGGCACGGCCACGCTGCCAGCTCGGCCTCTGCCCCAGCGCGACATGCTGATAATTGCATCAAAATCGTTGACTGTTGCACCCTCTTGCCAAATCAATCACTTCTTCTAATGTCAAAATAACAAGAAACACATGCCGTTCCGCAGCATGTAACTATCCTCAATTAAAAGTCACCGTAGGTTACAAACACTCCTAGAACGATACATGAACTTTCTCCGATTGGAACGAAAACACAACCCATAAAGATAACACACCCGCCATTTTTACGGGAGCCAAGTACTTTTCCCACAGACGCAAACGGAAGTGTTCTCAACGAACAACGCGCACGTCACGTAAACACTACTATTTCCATTACAATCACCGATTTTCTTTGAACTTGCGAGGTAGATAATTATTGTTGATTAAATATTTAATGACAAATAGGACACAAACTGCGATGTTGTCATCTCATAACACAAGAGTCGCCATATTGGCAAAACAAGAAGAAATAAATTTAAACAGCCAATCAGAGAGAAGGAAAGGCGCTGTAAGACCATAGACTAAAGTCCAATAGTGAAGGATATTCGATAGTTATAATTGTTGGTATTCAATTATAAAATCGATTACCCAAATGGACAGTGAACTTTTTTGAGACATAAAATTTTTTTTTAGATTATTTTAAATGTCTTGCAACATCTTTCATTTTCTTATTAGTTTTATGTACATGACACATTTAATTTTGCCCAAATGTCAGTGTAGTCAAACAGTTCGAAAGTCAGTCGAAGTCACAGCTCACATCAATGAAAAGCCGGTGTTTGCGTTTAATGTCCTAAGGATTCTGTGGAGGAGCTATTTTTTAACAAAGCCGTAGGTTTTAAGGAACTCTATTAGGTCAAAGCAAATTGTTCACGTACAACTCAACTCCGTACACACAAATAGCAGTGTTAAAAAACGACACAATTCACATGAATTCTTGATATGAATATCACCCTGCGGCAACTTCACTGCACAAACGTCACACCAAATTTGTACACTAAAAACCACTAGATACTAATTAAATTCTTTGGATTGCATCAGCCGATGCGGCTTGTTTCACAGTTACCCACAGAATCCAAAAACAAAATCATCATGGAGGAATGATGTCTTTCAAATGTCTTGTTTGACAGGCTAGTACAAACATTATTAATTATGTCAAAGTGGGAATCAAGCCTACCTACCTATACCTCTAGAGTTCGGTCCAAGCCAAAACGAAAAAAAAGACCTTTTGCGTATGAGGCAGGGTCAGGGTTTTTTTTTAATTATTTATCTAATAAATAGGACATCTTGTGATCTACTAGTATAATTTTATCAGAGTTAAAATGAAAGTAACACCAGCCAAAATCTTAATATTATCTTCATTTGTATTGTAGGACATAAAGCATGAAAATAAATCAAATAAATGATGAAAAACCAAGATAAAATTAATTTTAAAATTGTTCATCTAAAGGTTCATCTAAATTTGTCTTTTTAATAAAAAAATTAAAAATAAACGATTGAATATATTTGGCAACCTTTAATAAGTTAGGCTGATCGAGATAGTGATTGCCCACTTAAGAAATTGACACTAGTTTTATTTCAATATAATCCTTTTCTTTAACAATTAGAAATCAGAGTGTAATTATTTGACAACGTTAATAGTTTAGCATTGAGGTAAGTTAGCAATAATTCAAACATCTAAAGAATATTTTATAATTATAACGTATAACAAAAATATCTCCTAAAAACACAGTGATTGCCCACTTGACACAGTCATTGCCAACCAAATGAGACAGTGATTGCCAACTATACCGCACGTTGTAGTTCCATAAAAATACTATTAAATACTTAAAATTTTAGATCTTTCGTAAGTTTTTGTGCGTTTATGATATATTTCTAAGCTATTGAAATCAGTAACATCATCCAAATAAGATACCATTGACTAAGAAAACCCGTTTAGTTTCAAAATCTAGTAAAATCGTCAAATTGTTCTATCTAGTTTCTCGTTATCTCAGCGAATAAATGGAATGTACCAATTTTACAAAAGGTAAGTAGATACAGTTTTGAGGTTGTCGGAGGCCCAAGGGGGGGTGAGGGGAGGGGGGAGGGGTTAAAACATTGGCAGCATACTTGTGACTCCACTGGTGTTGAGTATGTGCGTTGGCATTCGCTTACCATCAAGTGATGCGTGTTTTGACTGCACATTCTATATAATAAGCAATGCTGCCGCCCATGATCACCTGCAACACCACTGAAGTCACAAGTGCTGCTGCCAACCTTTTATCCCCTTCCCCCCCGGGTGTGGGCCTCCGTTTCCCTCCACTCACTCGGCGCAGGGGCTGCTTCACGCTAGTTTTCTGTGAGGCAGTGGTATCCACTCCGGGTCAAATCGGCCCATCATGCTGAAGCGTGGCTCTACCCACAGTTGAAATTTGAAAGTTTTTTTCTAATTATTACTAACTGCATCATTTGGTAATTAAATTTTAATATGCGATAGGTGGCTCACAAGCATACGGATCACCTGATGGTAAACGATTGCCACCGCTCATAGACACTCGGAAACAACAAGGGGAATCACAATGCGCTGCCAACATTTTAACTCCTTTTCCCCCTTCATAGAGCCTCCGGTACACTCATGCGTTAGCGCCGCTTGATTTTGGTTTTCTGTGATTATAGAATCACTCCGTTTAAGCCGGCTTATTCATACTGAAACGTGCTCTCCCACGGTAAAATACATAATATAATTACGGTATATATTTGGTTGTTCTTCTTACCAACCTTTCCTCCAAGATTTTCGGTAGCAGATCAAATTTCCCCCTATTTTTAGGACAACTTTTTGTAAAAAGCAGTTTTTTTCGAAACTCCTTGTACCTAGACCTAGATATAAAGAAAGATACAGGATATAAAGAAAATATTCGGTTCAATTATTATATCCCTCATGTGATTTAGTAAATACCTACCCGGGCAATCACTGTCTCATACCCATGGCAATAACTGAATTCTGGTATGGCAATAACTGAATTTGTCATATTTTAGGTACAGTGATTGCCCACCCTCTTAAAATACTTAATGGAATAAAATTACGCCGCGATAACTGCTTCGAATGAAACATTAAAGCTTTAACTAACACGTCGTTGTGATTTAACGCTCAAAAAAGAAAATTAAAGTTATACAAACTTCAAAACTACAAAATGTATCCTTAACAAATTCTGTAAGAAATTCGCATTTTTTGAAGTGACGGACACCCGCTGTCCAAAAACTGCCATTACAATATTTTTATTGAAAATTTTGCCAAATGTCTTATTTAGAACTCTAGTTAACAGTATCCTAGTGTTATTTAACGGATTTAATGTAAAACTACACCTTTGAAAATAAGTTAAAATGTATGTTAACCTTAATTCGGGCATTCACTGTACACTGGGCAATCACTATCTCGGTTACCCTATATGATTCAAATGCCATAGACAAAATATATTTAATCTTGAACTGAATGTTCAATTGAATCTCCTTGCTTCTCTTCACTAGCTTTGAGAAAAAACGCGCCAAACAGTAATTTCACAATCTTGTCAATTTGTATTTAAATTATAAGTATAATTTTGTTTGTTTCGTCAGATTCAAATTATTGGAATAACATAAAATTGTTATTGTAACATTTTTAGAAAGCAACATTATTATTTTATCTAATTTTGCCATAATATTCATACATCTTGGCGCGAAATAACATTTTATTGATGTAAGCGCCATCCTTACAACAAGTCTAGAACTTATTGAATATTTGCTTGTCGTAGAGTTTCATTTACCGCTACATAGATGGCAGTAATCTACAAAATATCATTGGGAACAGAAATATTTTCTTATTTAATACAAGCGATAAGACCGCCTTATTGTTGTTTATAGAGCTGTTGTAATTCACTCATGTATTCTATTTCTGTGCAATAAAGAATATCTATCTATCTAATTATTATAATAGTAATATTCGGTTTATTTACCTATATACTAACACGATGGTGGACAGTAACGTCCACAGGCGTTTAGGTAGCAAACAATGATACGGCAGAACGCCTATAGACGTCCTAGTTTTTATTCATTTCACGGCAGTACGTCTGAGGGCGTTTGATTTTTAATACTCTTACAAGGTGGGCCATGTAGTAGTGTCGCCGCAAAAGCAATCCCGTCTTCATACTGTCATCTGGCATAGGTCTACAACACGTTAAGGTACACACACATTGATAGAATTCTGGTCCCTCCCCTCCCGCTCACTACGCCTATGGGCGTCGTGTTTTCATACATTTAGTCACGTACTGTCACCTGACCTGACTTCGTGTCACCTTATGTTTTCGCGCGCAAATAACGGCTACCGTGCTGCCCTCCTTAGCATAAACACAGTATAATAATTAGGCTACGTGAAAAAAATTCAACCTCATTGCTATGTTTTTAAGGTTGATTTAAAAGCTTAGCAAAAATAAATAGATACTGCGTTTATGCTTAGGAGGGCAGCGTGGTAAGTAATCAACGTATTTTTACTGTTTTATTTATCGAAATATTCAAATCAATTGTTGCAATTTACGTATAAGGTAATTTCATGTCGAAAATTAGTGATTGTTTGTTTTTGATATTGAAAAAATAATGAATTTATCTATAGAAAGGGACCAAAAACCATAAGATCCATATGCTGATGATGGGGAATACGCATCCGACAAGATTACCAACTTCAGATGACGCCGCGATGGGCGCCTATAGGCGTACTGTCACGAAACTATACCATTTAGGGGTTAAAGTGCAACTGCTTTGACAGTACGCCCACAGACGATGTATGCAAATAAGTAGTGTCATTTTGGAAGAAATTTTCAATTTTTACTGTCCACCAACGTGCTAATAATACATAACATACCTACTTAATTATTTATAATAATTTATCGTAACTAAACAATGAATTTTCCGATATTGTAATAATAAATAGATAATAAATTTAATACAATGAACTTTATTATTAGAGTTTATTTATTTATAGAGTTCCGTAGCCAAATGGTAAAAAACGGAACCCATAGATTTAGTCATGTAAGGGAGACGGCCCTAATTTCGACAGTGTCCCAGTACCCGTCAGTTTTCAAAAAAGCCAAATATCTTTGATATTTTACTATACGATGCGCTATATTTTTTTGGCAACATATTCTTGAAGATATTTTGCACATTTAGAATATTAAATATCTTTTTCAAAACATATAGTGACTTCAACATACGCGTTCGAAAGTAAGTATATCTCATTTTTGCATTTTTTTTGCCAATTTAAGTGCTGAATTTGACGTCTACCATCTTAGGTTTCTTCCTCTCTCATGCAGTGGTTGTTTTTCAGAAGAAAACTGTAATTACTTTTTGTAATAGTTTAGTAAATTGTCTAGCGATATAATCTATAAAATCATTCATTTTTAATATTTAGATAATGTTTTTAGCACGTGACATCTATTGGGTCACTTAAACCGTCACATGGCCCAATAGCCGTCAGTTTCCCCTTTGATCTGACGGTAACTAGGACACATTTTAGTAATGAACCTAATTCCGTCATCAAAGGAATTTAGGTCTTATTGTAGTATGTAATAAAGTCTATAATTCTTCTGCTAAAAAAAGTTATTCTGCCGGTTACTAGGACATGTTTGAAATATTGAACCTGTATTCGTCAATATAAGAAATTAGACTTAATGTCCCAGCAATAAGAGTTAAAATTAAAATGTAAGTAGTTGGTATCATCCAATCGATTTTGGCTCTTTTTTTTCTTGCGTTGGTTTTCTTAAAAGTATAGCTTATAGTAGGTATGTTTCAAAATTATTATACTCCGTCTTTGTTATATTTAGTTTCAGACCACCGTTCTCAGGCGACTCTTTCCGTTCTTTTAATCGTCTCACTAACCTGCACTTGTCCGAGTCCACCAGCGCCATATCATCATTCGATGACATGTGCACCCGAAGGGGTTTCTCTTTTTAATATCAAGCTGAACAAAAACGAACTAAAGACGGAATCTTGGTGGACTCCTACGATGATAGCGAAGGACTTATTGCCCAACTACTGAGGGTTGGTAGATCAGAACGCACCTTCTAGTCCGAGTGTACACCTCTGGATTTTTCAAATCTAAGTTCGACTGTGCGTATTCTTGCTTAGCTCTGAGAGAAAACATCTTGAGGAAACCTGCACGTTTCGATTTGTTTCTGAAATGTGTAACCATAATCAGTTGGTCTGGTTCCCCTGTTAAAGGGTTGCGAAGGACACGCGGCAGTTGGTTCTCCCAAATCCCAGGTCCCAAAATCCTGAATCATGGTCTAAGCGTACCTCCATAGTGACAGCTTTGGACGCAACGGACGGGAATTACACGCTAAGATCACAGAGGATAGATAAAAAAGAGAATAGCAGTACTGCTACTTCCGGAATTCTGATTACGAACATGCAGCTCTGTGCTGCATGTTCGTAGATGTAAGAACGCCGTCTCTCCTTCACCCAGCTACACAGAGGCACTGTAAGATGTCATGATCTGGTTCGGTCTGAAAGCACTTCAACTCTTAAATAAGCTCCGTCTCAGACGATTGCAGTTTTTTATAGAATGGTCGCAAGTGATCACGTACGGTTCTGGCTGTAGGTGTTTTAGTGGTACTTTTTTTTATGTGATAGGTAGCAAACGAGCAGGCGGATCACCTGATGGTAAGCAATTGCCGCCGCCCATGGACACTTGGAACACCAGCGGAGTTACACGTGCGCTGCCAACCTTTAATCCCCTTCCCCTCCCCGGGTGGGCCTCCGGTACCCTCACTCACTCGGCGAAACACAGCACAGGGCCTGCTTCACGCCGGTTTTCTGCTTGGCAGCCCTGTATATGTCGATGTCTTCAGTTATGTTTACAGCTTTGCTTCTTATTAGAGCTTTATAAAAAAAAATGTTTCGCCCTATTTTGCCTTACCGAAGCTCCTGATCGAATAGGGCCCTAGAATAGGCAAACGAAAGATTGGTTGTCCAGCATCACGATGGGTCGATGATATTACCAAAAAAGGGGGTCCTAGTTGGATCCGAGCAGCCTAGGACCGGGTACTTTGGCGAAAAAGAAAGGAAGCCTATACTCAGCAGTGGGTGCTTCCGGGCTGATGATGATGATCTCTGTTTTGGACTGTGATTGACTTTGTCATTCCACTTTGCGGCGGTCTTTTGACAATGCCAAGCGAAGCTTTTACTGCATCAATAATGGATGCTTGAATCCTGTCCCAGAAGTTTTGGACCGATGCGTCCTCTGTGCCGGCTTGTCACCGATAGCCAAAACGTACTTTTGGGACATGATTTTACCAGGCTTCCAGCTTCAGGTTCCCCGGATTTGGGATCGGCATTGCTTAACACGCTTGTCCTTAGTCAAAACATGAAGAGCTAAGCCGAGGCGCTAAGAAGAGGTTCCTGACAAGAACCTAGAGAAGACCTGAAGAGGTTCGCCTAATGGTTAGCAACTACTGTAGCTCATGGACGTCAGCCACTCCCGAGGATACTCCGCAAACTGTAGGAATGCTACATCAGCCAACTCCCTTAAGATTTCATTGCTGCAAAAGGTTCAGTAGTCTCAGTTTTTTTATTTTTTATTAGGACCTAAATAAGTATTAAAATACCAATTTAAGTACAGTTGGTTTGTGTCACCGTGTCGTTTTTGAAATACCAGTTTTATATCAAATTAAAGCTTATTGTTAGGACTACATTTTACTACCAAATATTGGCTGTGAAATTCGTATTTTAGTAGATATTTTCTAAAATAAGCGGAATTTCGAACTTTTTAAATAAGTTTGCGTACTTTCAAAGAACTGCACATTGAGAACCTATGACTGTATAAATCTTCACTTGATCTCAAATTGTAGCAAATTTACTTTTATTTAAGTATTTTAAATAATTATCGGCCAGAACCTTCCTTCATAAAAAAATTTATCAAAATGCGAAAGAAGTCCGAAAATTTAAAA
The DNA here is from genome assembly GCA_014851415.1 of Cnaphalocrocis medinalis. NCBI lineage: Eukaryota > Metazoa > Arthropoda > Insecta > Lepidoptera > Crambidae > Cnaphalocrocis > Cnaphalocrocis medinalis. The sequence goes on along the minus strand of JABMDO010000959.1, from coordinate 10,186 downwards.
TTTTTACTACATTTTATGAACCTTATCTACTTAGTCATAGAGTTCAATTTGGTATCAAAATTTGACGACTACTGGGTCAATTTGACGATTAATGGGACAAACCTGACGGGTACTGGTACGAATCGCCCTTTTTTCATATTTATTTGCGTTTTAATATATTTCGTTACTGTTTCGAACTAAAATTTATATTTAAACAAAATCTCAAATAGATTCTTGACCATATCACGCAATACAACTTTCACTATCTTATATACTTTTATCACAGCATCAGTGCAAAGTCAGCCAAGTTCAGAAACTGACGGATACTGGGCCTTCTCCCTTACCGACCTGCAGACAAGGTCTGTCCGTGCGAATGTCACAGCCTTTTTTTTCCGAAACTATAAGAACTCTATTACTGAAACTTGGTAGGTACCTGAGCAGACATGTATTTTGTGAACCGCATTAAGATTTTCATACAGAAATAGAATAAAAATGGTGTTTTCCTTATTTATGATTGAAACTTTTTTTATCCAACCCATACGTGTAACCTATACGTCGGAGGTGGCCCGTCGAATGTGTGGATTCGTTGGCAGTCAGGTGGTGATGTGGAGTACCTACTTACCTACTTACTAAATACCACAGATATTATAATACATAGTACCCCCCAATCAATCACCAGCCACAGTTGCCGGAGGGACCACAAACCCGGCCGGTAGCAGCTCACAGCACAAATACCTACCTGCTACAGACAGGGCAATTCGAGGAGGTCGATGTGCCTTAGTTATTAAGATTTTATTTGTTTTAAACTATATTGCACACAACTTCGTATAATAGGCGAACATAATGCCAAGAGGCAATATCTATCTACTTATTTACTAATATAGGATGTCTTATCTGTCAACATTATGAAATTTTACATCCCTTTAAATACAAATTAAAAAATACTTTAATTGGTAGTCATACCAACCATTCTGAACAACTTTTCGAAATTATCGAAACAATTTTCGAGTCCCCAAAAATAAAAAATGGCCTCAGGCCAGATGACGTGACTATCTGCGCCAGAGGGCTGGCTGGAGCTGGATGCGAGTAGCCGAAGATCTATCAAAGTGGCGAGCATTTGGAGAGGCCTACGTCCAGCAGTGGACTGCAACAGGCTGATGATGATGATACAAAATGACCAAATGTCACGTGATCGACTTGGTATGAAAAGTAGGTAGAAATGTTTTATCTGAGAATTTTCAAAAGTTTCGAGCAAATGTTGGTAGAACAGGTGGTTTTAAATCACCATTTAGCCTAAAAAGGATAGAGTCCAGGGTGGCAGGCATCCATGGTTGAAAAATGCTTACTTAAAAGACAAAAATTTAAGGGCTTTTAGGCGTCCATGCGCTTATGTACCATCAGGCAAATTGCATGCATAAGTATTTGACAAGTATGGTTAAGACTGCCATTAAAACAGATAACTTTAAAAAACATAATGTAGGTAGGTTTATTCATTTAGGTACTTACACTTTACACTTTCCTCAACGAGTGGTTGTTGTGGACCATACTTTTTATGAGATAGGTGGCAGACTGATTACCTGATGGTAAGCGATTGCCGCGGCCCACAGACACCAGTAACACCAGTAGAGTTACCAGTGCACTGCCGACCTCTTAAGCCCCTTAAGTTTTGCTTCCATCCAATTAAGAATATCTATCTATCTATTGATATACATAATTATATACCTTCACATACCTACTCAAACATAATTTGTTCGCGTAAACGTGAGTTGCCATCTTATAGCGGGGCCATGAAATTGACGGGGCCGTAAACACAGCTCCCCGCCATTCGCCCGGGAGTCGTAAAACAAGAAGGTCCCAGCGACCCGGCTTATCCCCACACCGGGACTTTATAGTTTTTCATTACTCAAGTAGACGGCCATAAAAGGGGACGTAAAGTTTGGGGGAAAATTGCATGTATTGCATAATACTACGCGCCTATGCCATTCCTTGGGCCCATAAAATGGGGACGAATTGCATTTGGATGATTTATTTATGACTTCGACATTGTGAGATGGTAGGTACCAACACTTTGTTCGAAATCCATCTCGAAAATCCCTTGAATGTTGTCTCTTGAAATTCTAACATTTTTGGTCCATTCTGGTAAAGATTAGGTGACCAGCAGACGAGTTATACCTCTTACTACAAATAACGAATAAACTATGTAACTATAACATGCTCGATGCTCAGAAGCCGGCAAGTTGTTCCATTCGCGGGTTCGATTCCCGCACGTTCGGTTTGTCGATGAAACAGATATTCGTGTTGGGTCTGGGTGTGGTTCCTTCTATGTTTCTGGTTTCCATAGCACAAGGGAAAACCTTAGTTTGAAACCAGAACAATGTATGTGATGTTGTTTCAGTTTACCTACTTATACCCACTACCTACTCACTTACTCCGATAGCTCAACGATTCAAAAAGAGTCTTGGCCTCTGATATGAGATGTCGCCATTTGTCTCGGTCTTGTGCAGCTTGTCGCCAATCTCCTGCGACTGGCGACTTATTACTACTACTAGCCAAAATTTAAGGGAAACAGAGTTAATAAAAATGATCGTTTTCTCTCCATTATCTTGGAAACACATCGATTATTTGCATGTTCTTCGAAACCTAAAGCTGTGGTTGGTCGTAAAAAATACGTTATGAATATAGTTATCCACACCAACAATTAATTTTTGTAATTACCACATTTATCACAAATAAATTATTCTATTCTATTCTATTCTCATCAGGTAAATAATTTTATCACAGCTTCACATTGGCCTCCCCCAACATTCTCTACAAAGGTCAGTCCTGTGCTGCCCTCATCCACGGAATTTCCTTCACCAAATATTCTTGAATACCGCCGTGGGTATCTGTAAGCAGCCATCACTCGAGGAAAGTTCCACCCCAAAGACCGTCTGTTTTCCTCACAATGTGTTCTTCCATTGCCACTCGATACCTACCTACCTAATGATTTTTTAAATAACCTTTTTTGTTTCAAATTAAATATAATACTTTTTATTTCAGTGAAATCAAATCAAATCAAAATGTTCTTAGCACTTACAAATCGTCATAATACCTATGCGCATTAAGAAAATATTTAGTTTATATTTTTAGGTATGTAAGTAGGTATAATTGACATGTAATTTAATTATATGGGTATTTTAATTACATGTTAATAATAACTTTTTATACAATTAAATTATATTGTTTATACATAAGATATATAGTCCTTGAGTGGAGACTGCGACTCGGTAAGCGTAGTGTTGAACGCCCTGCGAAAAGATGGGATGATGACTTTCGAAGGCTGGCTGGGGCTGGATGAGAGTGGCCGAAAATCGGGAGCGGTGGCATGCGTTAGGGGGAGAACTGTCCAGCAGTGGACGAATGTCGGTTGCTGATGATACATAAGATAAGATATACTGCAAAATAAATAGATATATGCTTACCTACCTAAACCTAATGCGATTCCATGCGAATCGGAAAATTGATTCTGACATGAAGATCCGACAAAAAACTCGCCAGTTACTCGTTTTAATCGCCGAAATTTTTATTAAAATGTTTTTGTCCGCATACCACATTTACATACTTTATACTTATACGTGTCGAATAAACTTAATTCGGTACGAGTACCTAAGTAAGTAGTTTCCTGAATCATATTATAAATAAATAAATTGAGACAACATCACATACATTGTCCTGGTCCCAAACTAAGGTTTTCCCTTGTGCTATGGAAACCAGAAACAACGAAGGTATCACAAACACCCAGACTCAACACAAATATCTGTTTCATCAACAAACATTTGTGTCGGTGCGGGAATCGAACCCGCGACCCTTACGTCTCAACCGGCGCTCAAACCATTGCGCTAAACGGGTCGGTATTCAACAATTAGATCGGCTAGCCAATTTGCAATTGTTTGAATTTACTTGCCGAGCATGTTAATGACATTCATTCATCAAACACTTATTTTAACAGTCAGATAGTTGGTTATAGTTTCTGATAAATAGATGCTGGGTACAGCTGAAAATTATTCCGGCAAGTAGTTGAATAAACGTAGTTATCTTGCTCAGTGTTGATCGGCACTGTTTAGCGGTTGAGTGAACGGTTATGACTTAGGTGGATTTTTGTTTGCTTTTTGTACATATTACGTAGTTACAGAGTAAAATAGATGGGTATTAACTGAACTAAAATTATGTGTTAAGTAAATATTGGAAATTCAGCGTCAACTCACACGACATTATTCTCAATATTTAATATAAGACTTTTTAAAGTTTTTTGACTCAAAAACTCGCTTAGCTCACATTTCTCGAACTTACTATCAAGAACGTTAAACTCTTCGTACGACATGGACATAGTCTATGTAAGGACATAATAATTATGATCTATAATATATTTAGTTTATATTCTTAAAAGTTTTCCCATAGGTCATTACTTTTACGTTTTTCCTTTTGGTATTTTCTTTAATATCTGAGGAATAGTTTCGTATGAACATTATGTCGTTGGTGCAGTGGTAAACTATAGAATCTGCTAAAGTCCAACTCTAAAGGAGAGCAAAAGGAAGAAGAAAAACGATAGATACTGAAAATCTGGTTTTACAGCTATCTTAACAGATTTGTAAACTTTATATTTATAGTTATAGTCAAAGGTTTTGTCTTCTTTTTGCTCTCCTAAAAAGTTTTACCCCGAGTAACTAAAATGAGCTGCATATGTCATAGGGTGATTTAATCGTGGTATCTTTGGATGTATAATTTCCCGCGCTATAAGTACCTAAGTATACCTTCCTAATGAAAAACTGACAAAGTTGCCATTATTCCGTATATTTATTAAGAATATAAATATTTTCCTTTATTGCATTATTCTGATTTATATCTCACGCAGCCCTTGTTCCATTGTCGCAGCCCGACCAAACAGTCTTGATATATGACGCCCGTAAATCTCAAATTAGCGGTTTACGCGCGTTTTACTGCGCGTAAACCAGAACCAATCAGTTTCTTAGATCGATTCCTCATAGATAGATAGATATACTTTTGTGCATTACATACAAAACTTCATTTATGCATGAAATAAATTATTTGGGATAGCTACAATTTTCTATTTTGATACTAGTGCTTATTCTACAGGGTGTTTTGTTAAGTTCGATATATTTTTTTAATACTTTAAGACTAACATTTCTACATGTTTGGATTAATATTTCGTTTAATTTTAATTTTAAAATTCAATGAACTTTTATTTCACGATTACCTTCCGGTAAAACCAATGGGGCGTACCTATTTAAAAATATTACGTAAGTAAAAACTTCTCTTGAAGGTCCCTACGTCGTAGCCATCGGAAAAGCAACTAAACCATACCTACCACAAAACTGAGGAGGAAAATTCCACAAGAAACGCAACGCACTGGCCTAACGCAACGAAAAATGGTGCATATCGCATGAAAACTATACATAAAACTATGTTCAATTGCGATATATGAGGTCGAGTAAGATATATCTTTTTCGATAGTATAACAAGCAAAAGAATTAGCCACCGGAGCCACCGGAGTGAGGAAGCAAGAATTTTTAATCTTGAATCTTGATATGGAAAACAAACAGGTTAAAAATTCAAATGTTACTGATAGGCAGTTGTCATACTGAGTGTTTTGTTGAGTTAAAAATGGAAAGCGTAACTACACGAGCTGGTGGAACGTACTACGTTCGTTGTAGGTGCCTCGTAATTTCCGATTACATACGTTGTAAACTTCGATCAAATAATCTCTAGATACACTAGGTACTTATGTGAAAAGTGTTTCAAAAGGTGAATCCAGCAGCGCTGTCATTAGTACCTCTAGTTCTTAAAACATTTTAAATTTCGAAAATACTGTCAGGGTCGAAATCAAACATTTTTTTTTCGACAGTAATAATTATTCATAAATTATAGTAGTTATAGTTGGTTTTAAATTCCGACAATGCCAAATGGCGCTCTTTTGGCGAGTGATACTTTTAATGCGTTCACGGTGTAGGTATCTAAGGATTCTATGATTGAAGGTTGTTATAGATCGTCATATACTTACCTAGTTAGTAAAAATAATTGTGGTAAACGCAGCCTCAAAAATTTCTCTCAAAAGTAGTCTAGCGAAAGATGTTGGTATCCATCCTGTAGGTACACTTATTTCTAAGCTGTTGAGGGGAGCCGATGGCCGAATAGGGCCGTAAAATGGGGTCCAAAGTGCATGGGTGCCTAAAGCTAGGGGCGAGCCCCTTGTTTTTGTGTATGGTGAGTTATATCTATATGTTATATGTACGTACTTAGGTACATGCATCATCAACATTTAGATGATAACTTGTTAGTAGATAGTGTATGTTTCTCAATCAACAAAAAAATTTTACTTTGCCCGTCAAATAGAGACGACATCGTATAGGATAGGGCCTAGGCCCCCAATTCTCGTGAGTATCGATTTTTTTTTATGACAACAAGAGGCGACAAACGAGCAAACGGGTCACCTATTAGTAAGTAATACCGCCACCCATGAACACCTGCGAGACAAGAGGTGTCGCTGATTCGTTACCGGCCTTTTAAAAAGTTAGGTACTAGTACGCTCTTCTCTTGAAGGTCCCTAAGTCGTAGCCGTCGGAAAAGCAGCTAAATCATTTCATGAATCTGAGGTTCGTGGAAGAAAATTCCTTGAGGAACGCATAGTATAGGTACCAACTCGCCAACCATCATGAAAAAAAATGGCACATACAGGGTGTATCTGTGAACATTTACATCCCTTAAACTACGTGTTCTATCACGGTCATTCTCAACAGTATCTGACTAGTTTTCAACATTTAGGAACTGTTTATTTTTTTGGGACTAGGTCTAGCCATTGCCTACTTTGCGCACGAATCATAAACACAAAACTGGTTTTAAAACACTCAAAAATATTTTTTTCAAAGTCGTTCTCCTAATTACCGTTCGCTGTCCACAGCCCACATTCAGACTTTCTTCATCAAATAAGTTCAAGAGGAAAACAATTATTGGGAAACCATCATGGCCTTCACCTTGCCACATGTGGGGGACAAGGTGGTGTGTGGGACTTTAACCCTAACCAAAACCCCTGGGGTGTCCATCTCACTGTTGGATTTTAAATATTAATTAAAAAGCCTAATTTAATTTCATGATTATGATAGGACAGGCACATATTACAGATAATTATTAATATGTATATATATATATATATATTTTTAATTCGTTACTTTTTTTGTTCATTAAAAGTTTATTTTAGACGACTATTCGCCGAATGCCGAATAATACTAGCTATTATTCGGTATTCGACGAATATCAAAAAAATGTCGAGTAATGCCGAATACCGAATAATAGCGAGTATTCGCGGCAACTCTACCACAAAGCTGAGGTTCGTGGAAGAATTTCCTCGCGGAACGCACAGTACTGGATCACAAAGGCAGTAAGTATCTATCGGATACGTCGATGGTCAATACTTATTACTTTCCTTACCAAAATACTTTTTTCCTCTGTAGGTTGGTACAGCAAGTATTCTTTGTAGATTTATGTTATCGCAATTTGTTTGCGAGGCAGTTCTGATAGTTTCTTCATAACAATAATAAAGACCAATAGTTACCTATGCTCTTATAAAAATACTTTTAAGGTCTGTCTTGATCTTTTTCCCAAAAACGCTCTCTCGGGCTCTGAAGCAACGGTTTTAGAGGCAACTGAGAATGATGGCTAAATGAGATGATACTAGGTAGGTACCGAAAGTGGAAAGTGGTAGTTTGGTCTTGATTATAATCAACTTGTATTAAAACCCCTGTGCCTATTTCTTTAATAGATTATACGCGTTTTTCACTAAAATACAAAACCATCCTACCTCACTGTGTTGATCTCACCAGTAATTAGACATGTTTATTTACCCTCCCCGTATGCGTGAATATTTCAATTGAGTTGGGAAAGTTAAACAAGCAATTTTTGTAAGTTATTTTACTTAAACACAAACTGTTCAGATAAAATTAGTTATAACGTAAAATATTAAAAAAAAAAATTTTTCTTTGATATCTACACATTTTTCTCTGTTCCTTTTATGCGGAGTTAAGTTTGGACCAATTGCCGGCTGCAGACCAACCAAACAGGGTGTAATGGTTGCCTTTAAATACTTTCGAAGTTATTATCTGATATCTCACTTGGAAATTTGTAGACAAACATTTGTATGGGTGTTTGACATCTGTCTCAACTACTACTTACTTAGTACGGAATTATTTCAATGTATGAGATGTTGTATGAATTGATTTAAATCTACATACATATTTTTATTAAAAATTGTAACTATAATCTCGACGGGTCCCATCTGTAAGGTAAACGACGCGACATCTTAAACTACGAAAATCCTTGCTACGACAATCCATATAACTATTTATGCTACGCCTTAGATGCCTACAAGGCGAAATGGGATAAGTACGAAATGCGATTTTTATGCGAGTTTTCTTTTTATGACGAGCGTCCGCATAGCTTTTTTATTTTTATAGCGAACGTGGCCGTCCACTGCCGTCTACTTCAATTATTTATAATGCGCTATAAAACGCGAAAGTTTACTACGGTTCGTACGGTAGAGGTAGTTATGTATTTGAACTTAGTCAGTACATGGTACTAAATGAAATATAATTTTGTATGCAGCCATTCTAACGATTTGAACCAAGTGGTTATGGGCTTCTCAAATCCTACTACTATTATACAGGCGAAAGTTTGTAAGGATGTATGGATGTTTGTTACTCTTTCACGTAAAAACTACTGAATGGATTTGAATGAAACTTTACCACAATATAGCTTATACATCAGAATAACACATATGCTACAATTTATAAAAATATATTGTGTGGATTGTCCAAAATATGACGGTAAGTGTCAATAATTAACTCCACGCGTACGAAGTCGCGGGCGGCCGCTAGTTATCTTATAAAAGTAACGACTAACGCTTGAGGACGTTTTAGTGGATTTTAAATTAGTAGGTAGGTAAGCGTTATGTTTTCAGGTTTTCTTTACTTACACCATTTAAGATTTATATTTAGATACAATTATATACCTATGCGATCAGAAGAGCCGCGGCGTCATCTCAACTTTTTATTAACAACAACCAGAAAAACGGTTGGTTTTTAACCAACTTCAAAAAAGAAGAAAGTTATTCAATCAGTCAATTTAGGAAACTACATTTTCTAAGTTTAACCCAGTTAATTATCGTCATCTGGTACTCATAGTACAGGGGTTGCCCTAGTTTGAGACCAGGTTGATTGGTGTGATTGTCTGGCGCATTAGGTATTTATTTATTTATTTATTATTCATTCTTCTGAATTTATAATAATATACCTACCTACCAACATTTTTTTATGATTGTTCACCGATATATTCGTCAGTAATAGATGTTTTTTTTTTGTTGGGTAGAGTTAGTTCTGAGTTATCTTGGTAAGTGATGGTGATGGTTTCCTACAGTTCAAGATCTGATGATGGGATCCAGGAAAAATCGAGGGCAACTGCCGACGGCGCCGATTTCAGTAACTTTTTTTCGCGTGAACTGTTAGACATTTTTACGTGAAAAGAATTGTAGAAAATATTACTTACAACTTTTTAGTTCGTGGTTTTTTGAAATCTGTTATTTTTGTTCAAAATTGAAATGGTAGTTTTACGATAGATTATAAGTAAGTACTAAAATTAAAAACATGGAAAAACAACTATGCGATTTGACTTCAGAATTATTTTTAAACCTCAACACATCTACGGAGCCTTTGTTGGGCGAGTCCGACTTGCATGTTATATCCTAAAATAGGTAGGTATATTATTTTGCTTCCTTTTTGGAAATGAGTTAGGAGCATATTCCATTTTTACTCGTGGATACCTACAACAATTAAGAATGAACACTAAAAGCGTAGTTAGGAAAATTATTGGGTTACAAGCATTTTTGTTTTCATACAAAAATGTTCTCATATGCATACACATTTTAACATAATGACTACAAACACTCCCCCTTTACGTGCCGTGCTATCCAAAATAACGAACGCGCCATTTCCCTGCGCATAAATCGATATAAAACGGTAAGTGTCCGCCCTTATCGCGATGGCGGACAAAAGATCTCGCTTCTGATTGGTTGATATTCTGCACCCGCTTGTATGGGAGAGTAAGCGCAAGCTATAATCGAGTCCTATAGAAAGTTTGATCCAATATGGCGCGCGAGTGATGT
>JABMDO010000958.1:0-20166 GCA_014851415.1 Cnaphalocrocis medinalis | reverse complement strand
CTCTAATGCTTCTGATATATTTTTAGGCTCTACAAAGTTAGGTGAACGCTGCACTGGGCGTTGAACACAACTAGTACTTGGGTACGGCCATTTAGATTGATATTTAGTGTTTAAACCGTTTATGTTCACGCAATAGACTGTTATTTGTCTATGAGATGATTTTGTGGTTCTCGCCAAAAAGGCGGAGTTCCAAATTTAATAGCATATCTTTTACCACTTTTCCATAATCTTAAATATTCCACACACAATTTACAAACACAATTGGGAGCCCAAGACTTCTCATTTTTATCCAACAGCATCCCAAAATGCTCAAAATAGGTATTTTTCACCAACTCAGATATTACTTTTCTACTATTGGTAAACACATATTCTCCACATATGTAGCAAAAATGATCTGGATTGTTTAAACAACGTCTCCTCGAACTACTCATGACGTAAAAACTTAAGAAACTAATTTGAACACAATAAAATACGCCTGTTATCGATTAATATAAATGCTTAAATGATAAAAATCAAAAACAAAGTAACTCGAGCTGATCGAAAAATTTTGAGGGTAGATTTGTCAAAAGTAAGTCATGTAAGTGGACAATATCAACCACAGAATTCGCGGCAACAGACAAAAAGTTTAATTTTGTAAACTAGTGTAATGAAATGATTTGAATGATATGGGAAGCAAGAAGTGCTTTCTAATCTTCATACAATATTTTGAATTAATATAAATATACATACAAAAAGTTGAGTCTTTACATTAAATTTATTTATCTCAAAATAACACAGGACGATAGATAGATAGATAAGACGTTTATTCTTATAAAAAGCAATAACATAACACTGATTCATGTTTTGTGAATCTTATTTGAATTTTTTTGTCTGTCTGTTTGCGCTATTCCTTGAAAGAATAAAACGGATTTGAATAGGTTTTTTTATCGTTTGATAAAAAGTATACTTAAATCTTTTAATGACAGACTGGCTGACCCTTCCTCATTCGCCAAAGGTCGTGGATTCGATCCCCACCCTGGACAAACATTCGTGTGATGAACACTTGTTAGTTCAGTGTCTGGGTGTAATATATGTATTTAAGTATTATATTTGTGATCCTCTGTTGTCTGATATCTGTAACACCAGTGCTTACTACGTACGTAAGCTACTTAATACGGAGTCAGGTCAATGTATGAGATGTGTGAATTTATTTATTTATTTATTTATAATGACAAACTAAATCCGCACGCGCGGAAACCTGTAGCGCTACCATGAGTTGACATCTGAAACTGACAAAACGTAAACTATTGCTCTGTCTCTTTCAAATGCATCACAAAGAAAGAGATAAAGCGATAGTTTTCGATAGCGAGGATAGTATTTCATAAGTATTTCAAACTCATGGTAAGGCTACTGGTGGCTTATAACGAAGACGTCCCGTAACGAATGAGAATATACCTGTCACATTCAAACAAAAGCGCGTACAGCGCGTGTGAAAGAGAGGGGAACTCCGATTCGGTCGTAACGTCGACTTCAAATTAGACCCTCTGTTCTGGCACGTTCAGTTGGTTCCCCTGTTAAAGGATTACGAAGGTTCTGTCAGTCTTTGTAATTGCCAGACTCCGTAAATCCTGATCCATGGCCTAAGCTTACTACGGACTCCCTAACGACAGGTCTGGACGTTGGGAAATACATGCATAAATGAGAGAGAATTGCTTTTAAAAAATAATAATAAGATTAAGAAAGAAATGGCTGAGTTGCACACTGAAAACACATTGTTAGTCGACGAGCGAGACCGACTGTTATCCATCATCGACCGGTTCAAGGAATGCAGTGAGGAGTACACCCAGGGCCTCAATCGTATGTCAGTCCTGGAGCACGAGTTACAAGAGGCCCACCATACCATAAGCCACCTCCAATCCGAAAAACTGGACATTTCCACTTCCCAAACCCAATGTCTCTTTGATGAGTTAGTAGGTAGTGCGCCCAGCCATTTGTCTGCTTCGGGTAACAGTGATCCCTTTACCATAGATCTTACTTGTGATGACACCTTAAAATCCAATAATAAAGGGAGACTAGGTACCTGCAGCAGAAATAAATTAAAAAAATATGTTAGAATAAATAGGTATATTAAAAAGACCCAGAAATTAGTTAAGAAACAAAAATGCATTTTTAATAATGTGAAATGTATTAAGCAAAGAAGACAACTAGGTGATGAATTAGATATGTATGCGTTATTGATTGAAAATAATATGATAAATCATGAAAATAACATTAAAAAATTTCAATCTGAAATACTAAAGCTTGAAGAGTCATTGATAAACATGACTCTTAAGTATAATTCAACTAAAAATGAGTATGGGGAGCTGATGCTTGCAATGCAGGACCTTTTAAACCCTTCCAATGAAGATAGTGCAATGCCAAGCGGTACTCCATCCAAGGATCAGTCCTCCACTACCCATAGTACATATAATAGCCATAAGTTCACAAATTGTAATCTCAATAGTTCCGCATCCAAAAGCATGACCAATATACCCCCTGTAAACGGTAATATTGTTATGTATAGTGACGAGTTGGGAAAAGATATGGGACACCTTCTTACTACCAATGGACAATCTTTGATCAATCATTGTATACCGGGTGCCACACTTTCCGATATCATGAATAAAATAATAAAAACAAATTTCACAATGAAACCACATTAATAATTATGGTGGGAAATAGAGGAAGTGTAAATAAAAATATTTTATCCAACTACCTTGATTCTCTTACTAGGTTAAATGTTAAGCAAATTGTAATATTTACACTTCCCTATAGTAACAGCTTGCCACAAGTGGAAAATAATCATAGGTATAATATAAACATGACATTACATACTTTGACATATAATGTAAATAAAATTCATGTTATTGACATAAATAATTATATTAAAAAATACTTTTATCTGACGAAAGATAAATACTATCTTAATAAACACTATAAACGACTAATAGCTATTTCGCTATCTTATTATTTAGATTGTTCAGCCAAAAATTTGGCTACCATACCTGCTCCTATTGAGCAGAAAAAACCTGACATGTGTAATCAGACATTGGAATTAGTTCCAAGTAATTTAAATGTGATTTTGAGACAATAGAGAATACCTCTTGCAAATTAAATTTAGGGGCAAAGGGGAAGTCTAATAATTTAAATATTATTCATCAAAATATACAGGGCTTCTCCGGTAAAGAACTGGAATTGGAACTTTTTTTAAATACAATGAATATACATGTCCTCTGTGTAACTGAACACTGGTTGAGGCAACATGAACTTATTATTAATATTGATAATTATACAGTCATAAGTGCGTTCACAAGAAAGTCGGCTATTAGAGGTGGGTCACTTATTTTGTTGCACAATACATTAAAAGCAAAGGAACGTAAAGATATAGTCGCACTTTCAACTGAACGAACTATTGAACTATCCTGTGTAGAGATTGAACGGTTTATCATTATTTGTGTATACAGACCTCCTTCTGGTAACTATCATAATTTTGAATCTGCCATGGAAGATGTATTGAGGAAAGTAACTAATTGCAACAAGCAAGTAATTGTATGTGGGGATTTCAATATTAACTTATTAGAAAACAGTCAAAGCTCGGGTATGCTTCTGAATCTATTTAAATCTTTTAATTTGCGCCACCTTTTTGTTGAACCTACACGCGTTACCCCCACTTCAGCTACTTGCATTGATAATATTTTTTGTAACTGTAAGGTAATTGAAAAATCAATAATTAATTTTGTCAATTCTGACCATACGGGACAGATAGCTGTTTTGAACACCGTCATGCAACTGCTCCCTCCGTTTTTGTCTATAGGCCAATAACCACCAGTCGTGTGGAAAAATTTAAGGGAAATGTTGAACACAAGGTTTCCCTGATGCAAGCTGGTAAGAACAGTAATATTGATGAGCTGTACAATACTTTATTTAATGTCATTCAAAAGGAATTTGAAATAATTTTTACAAAGAAAAAAGTCCAAGTAGATAACACTAAAACTAAATTTAGTGATTGGGCTACCAAAGGCATCTTTAAAAGTAGACGCACTTTATTCAAATTATATGATACTAAAGCAAACACGAATGATCCGCAAATAATTGAATATGTTAGAAACTACTCTAAACTATTTAAAAAAGTCTGTGCAATGGCAAAAGCTAATTACTTAAAAGAAAAAATTAGAAATTCTAGTAATAAAATAAAGACCACTTGGAATATGATTAATAAAGAGACTTGTAAAAATACTACTCAAGATCACAAGTACTCTCTAAAAATTGATAATAAACAACTTAATGAGGATGTTGAAGTGGCAAAGGCGTTTGAAACTTTCTTTTCTAACGTACCCCTTATTACTACTAGTCATTTAAATTCGAGCCCTCAGCTTGCTTATTGTCATCTTCGATCGAGTGTAGATGAGTGTTTAACTTCTTTTAGTTTCCACCACATCAACTCGGAAACTATACTTAAAACTTTTAAAGATATAAATATAAAGAAAACAGAAGATTTGTGGGGTATATCAGTAGAAATATTAAGAAATATAATAAACATTATTGCCCCTTATTTAGCTGTAATATTTAATGAATGCGTAGATATCGGTCAATTTCCAAATTTGATGAAATATAGCAAGGTTCTACCACTGTTCAAATCAGGTGATAGAAGTGACCCATCTAATTATAGACCGATATCCATCCTACCAGCCCTTAGTAAAATATTTGAAAAAATTATATTCAATCAATTATTGGGTCATTTTAATCTCAATAAATTATTACATAATAAACAATTTGGATTTACTAAGGGCAGATCTACTACTGATGCAGGAGTTGCACTCATCAAGCACATTTTTGATGCATGGCAAAATAAGCAAGATGCTGTAGGTATATTTTGCGACCTTTCTAAAGCATTTGACTGCGTTAATCACCAAACATTATTAATGAAGCTACAGCATTACGGTCTCACAGACAGCTCTTTGAGCTTAATACGGTCATACCTAAGTGATAGAATTCAAAAAGTAAATGTTAATGGAATTGACTCTTCCGGTGCCCTCTTACACATGGGAGTGCCCCAGGGCTCGATATTAGGGCCTTTACTGTTTATTATATATGTAAATGACCTTCCTTACCTTACTAAAGACTTGTGTGACATAGTATTATTTGCAGATGATACTTCTTTAATTTTTAAAACTAATAGACAGAAAGATAACTTTGACGATGTAAATAATGCTCTCACCCAAGTGCTAAATTGGTTCACTGTAAACAATTTGCTTCTAAACGCTAAAAAAACTAAATGTGTTAAATTTACATTGCCCA
Source organism: Cnaphalocrocis medinalis (assembly GCA_014851415.1). NCBI lineage: Eukaryota > Metazoa > Arthropoda > Insecta > Lepidoptera > Crambidae > Cnaphalocrocis > Cnaphalocrocis medinalis. The sequence goes on along the minus strand of JABMDO010000958.1, from coordinate 14,850 downwards.
ACGTAAGACAGGTCAGCACTAGGATCAATATGAACAATGAAGATGTTGAAGTTATTAATTCTACCGTATTTCTGGGCATTAGGTTAGATTCAAAATTACAATGGGGCCCTCATATTGCAGCTCTGGCTGGAAGACTCAGTTCAGCTGCATATGCAGTCAGAAAAATAAGACAACTGACCGATATTGAAGCAGCAAGACTTGTATATTTTAGTTATTTCCATAGCGTCATGTCTTATGGTCTACTCTTGTGGGGAACTGCGGCTGACATTCAAGCCATATTTGTGCTACAGAAGCGAGCCGTCAGAGCCATATACGGACTTAGACCACGAGACTCGCTTAGAGATTTGTTCAAAGAAATCAACATCTTAACATTAGCATCACAGTATATTTTTGACTGTATAATGTATGTTTATAAAAATCTCAATTTATTACCGAAGAAATCTGATAAGCATAGCCTAAACACCAGAAATAAACACAAACTTGCTGTTCCAAATCTCAGACTTCATAAAATTGGTAATTCATTTGTCGGAATGAGCATTAAAATTTTTAACAAATTACCACAAACCCTTGTTGATTTACCCACACATAAATTTAAATCTAAAGTTAAATCTTATTTGATGTCAAATGCCTATTATACAATTGAAGAATACCTAAATGACAAGAATTTGTGGAAATGATAAACTGTTCACCTACACAGTGTTATGTATTATGAAATTATATTTTATTTAATTCTTAAAAAAATTTATGATAACAAATTTGAAAAGATTAAGTTCTACTGAGTTTCTTGCTGATTCTTCTCGGTAGAAATTGACCTTCCGAATCAGCAGTAGATTATAAAATTTGACATTCATAAATGTTCTGTAAAGGACTTAAATTGAATAAAGACATTTTGATTTGATTTGATTTGATTTTCCATACTAAAATATACTTACTCATGATTGCCAGAACATATAAATATAATAATAAATCGTTTATTTCAGACTAAGTCCATATTAGAACAAGGTTATATAGAATTATAAAATTACCTCTATAAAATGCAACTACACTTCACTTACTGTGCATGCAATTGCATCCAGCGCCCGTACATAGGCGTGTCCCAACGGTCTGCCCATACCTTAAGGATGCCATTCGGGCTGGCTCGCAGCCACCTCAGTAGAGACGCGTAGCGCTTGCGTATGCATGTTTCTCCGCTAGCATTAGTGAGGCACTACAAAGGCGAGGCAGGCCGAATAGCGCCCTAAAAGCATTATTATATTGGACGCGAAATTAATTTTGTTTTTTAGCGGACCAAAAATTCGGAAGTTCTAATTATTCAATAATTTTATTTACGCGGAATCAGTCAAGCAACCAGCCTGAGAGAGACAGCTCAACATGATGGAGACGAAAATCCGATTTCCAAGTCCTAAACTTTCCACAGGTTATTTAATAGACTTTGGCTCTGTTAGACTGGCACTGCATAACAAATTATTTCTTTCGAGGTAATTATCGTAAGAAAAAGTAAAATAAAGTATCAGCCAATATCTTCTATCTTCTATATCTATACTTTTTATAAAGAGATAACTTCTTGGATACCCGCACCAATGATGAATCTAATTCGCGTTGAGTCTGGGTGTTTGTTGTACCTTCGTTGTTCCTGGTTTTCATAGCACAAGTGAGAACCTAATTATCAAACCAGCATAATGTATGTGATGTTGTCTCATTATTTAAATTATTTATTTATTTTTCTAATAAATGTTGTTTCTCAAAATGTTCGCTTGTCACCACGGCTGCTGCAACGTAGCCGAAACGTCAAGCAGTAAGTACTTACAATGTACTAAAAAATAAACGTCGCGTTAATTCCCGTTTTAATAATTTATAGTTATAATGCAACGCGAAAATCTAAAAAACTATTCATTCATGAATGCATATTGCAATATTATAGAGCTAATCGCCAAATTGAAAAATTCTTTGACTTTCTTCAGCTACTATTAAGTAAACTTAAGTCTCATCATTACAAGAAACATATTATCTTGGGAGGTGATTTTAATATTAACGCAACTCATAACTCGAATGATTATAAACGACTAACAGAATTAATGCTAGAATATAACCTACATCAAATTGTATCACAACCAACAAGAGAAACACTAACTAGCTCATCATGCATTGATTTACTCTTTACAAATAATAAAACTTTTTCTTTAGATGTCGAGGATCGCGGCATCTCCGACCATAAATGTTTAACCTATCATTTTGATACACAACCTCTGCATCTACCTAAACCATACTTTAAAAATATTCGTCTCTTTAATAACATAAAAAATATAGATAATTTTAAAATAAAACTAAGTGAAATAAATTGGAACAACATTTTAACTACAAATAACAACATTAACATGAATTACAACATTTTTGAAGACATACTTAAAGGCATTCTTGATAGTACTATTCCTAAAAAACGAATAAAATTTGGCACAAGTAAAACAAATAATAAATGGCTAACTAATGGATTGAAAACTTCATTAAAAAATAAAAGGCATTTAAAAATTTTAGTAAACCAATCAAATAATAAATTATTGCAAAACTACTTCAGTCTATATACAAAGACATTAAAAAAATGTGTTAAGATATCCAAAAAGATATGTTACGCTAAAGAAATGCAAAAGGCAGACAACAAAACTAAGAAGATGTGGAATATAATAAAACGTATATCTTCAAAATCGAAAACCTCTGTCCCTCAAAATCTATTAAATCAATGCCCCCATACTGATGCTGACACATTTAATAAGTATTTTGCATCTGTAGGCAATCCCAACAAATCTAATAATTTGAAGGAACCTAGTGGTCTTCCCGTGCTAAAACCAGTAATCAACAGTATGTATTTAGAACCAGTTACAGAAATAGAAGTCCTGAAAATTATACAGAACCTTCCAAACAAACATAGCTGTGGAATCGATGACTTACCACCGTCACTCATTAAATCTTGTGCTCTAGAATTAACTCCCCCCATAACATTCCTTATTAATCAATCATTCATTGAGAAAACATTCCCGTGTAGACTTAAAGTTGCTATTATAAAACCTATACCCAAAAAACCAGGCAAACACAAGGACCCTAGTCAATTTAGACCAATAGCGCTACTCCCGGCATTCTCAAAAATATTCGAAAAAGCAATGACAAATCGACTATGTTCTTTTTTGGAAAAACACAAAATATTGGACCGAAATCAGTATGGATTTCGAAAGAAACGATCAACTGTTCATGCAGTTTACACTTACACACAGGAAATCCTAACATACATCCGTGATAAGTGCTACGCAGTAGGGATCTTGTTAGATATGACTAAGGCCTACGATAAGGTGTCACACTCAATCCTACTTTCTAAATTGTATGGCGTAGGCGTCAGGGGAGACGCTTATGAGTGGCTGAAGTCATATCTCACAGATAGGAAACAATGTGTGCAAATTGAACATTTTAATGAAAATATTAATGAGGTTCAAAATGTGCGGTCTGACACCCTCATCACAAACTGGTCCATTCCACAAGGAAGCGTGATAGGATGTATCCTCTTCCTCATATACATCAATGACCTCCCCAAAATATGTAATTCCTTGTGCATTCTCTTTGCCGACGATATTTCCCTCCTCTTCAAAATCCCTAATGATGATATTAACAGTAACTCACATTTGATAGAAACCTTTAAAACAGTAAAACATTGGCTCACAGAACATAACTTAGAGATTAATAAAAATAAAACAAAAATTATACAGTTCAAACCTTATCAAAAACAAGACATAAACCTAAAATCAATTACAAATAATATTAATATAGAAGAAGTAAATGAGTTTCAGCTTTTGGGATTAACAATAGATACGCACCTTAACTGGAAAACACACATAGATAAAATCAAAACTAAATTATCGCAGTTTCTTTATGCCCTTAACTTACTTAAAACTAACACCAGTAAAGATTGTGCCCTATCCGCATACTATGCTTATGCGTTTGCCTGGTTCCGCTACGGCATCATCCTGTGGGGTCAAAGTGTAGACGCCAAACACCTGTTCATTTCCCAAAAAAAATGTCTGCGAATCATTGTAAATATACATCAAAGAGTCAGTTGTCGCACCTATTTTAAGACAGAAAAAATGTTAACCTTACCATCTATATACATATTAGAAGCAGCTACATTTGTTAAAAAGAACCTACATCTATTTGAATTCGATAAAAACCCACGTCGGAAATTCAACATTGCTCTCCCCACACCCAGATTAGAGATGTTCAGAAATAGTCCTCAATATAGATGCGCAAAAATTTACAATAAATTACCTGACACCCTGAAACGCCAAGAAAATGTCCGCTCATTCTGTAAATCATTAAAATCACTCCTCATACAAAAATCTTATTATAGTGTCGAAGAATTTTTTAAAGATAAAATAAAATAATATTTACCAACTTACTATTACTATTACTATTTATGCTTAGAGTCAAAAATATTGTAATTTACTTACCCATAATGCGTTCCTCTTGCCATACCCTACAAACAGGGTCCATGTATATTTATATATTAGTTATAAGTGTATAGCTTTAATAATATGATATGTATGGTGCAAGAAATAAATAAATAAATAAAAATAAATAAACAATAAACATTTTTGACTTTGACTTTGACTTTGACTCTAATAAAAACATTTTATCTTATTCTTGTCCATACAACTTTTTACTGTCTCTTGTTGTGTTAGGTAGTACACAAAAAAAAGTAAGAAAACTAAAACCCAACTATGACCATAAACGACGCTGAAAAAGTTTAAAACAAGCCTTCGTTGTCAATTTACAATAATGTCATACAATACTATTCTGAAGTATGCAATATTCACTATGTAGAGATCAATTTTCATGTTTGGAAATCCGCAGTCACACGTTGTCAAAGTGCTACGGTAGGTAGGTAGGTATAACATGTGACTACGCCTTTCCAAACATGAAAATTAATCTCTACATAGTGAATATTGAATACTTCAGAATAGTATTGTATGACATTATTGTAAATTGACAACGAAGGCTTGTTTTATACTTTTTCAGCGTCGTTTATGGTCGTAGTTGGGTTTTAGTTTTCTTACTTTTTTTTATTTGTACTATTTTGGTGTCCAAGTGCTAGTAATATATATATATATATATTCAAAATGTACAAGTCAAGAGCTTTCAAATGATACCAAACACGGCAAATTTATCATAACTTTTTTTTTTACTCTGTATGTTTTGTCCGCTAGAGGGCGCCACTTTAGATTTTATCAAATCTCATATAGCCTATAACCAGCGGACAGTTAAGACGCTTATAATGATATGTCATTTGTCGAATTCTGATAAGTAGTTTAGAAGTTACGTGGAAACAGATGAACATACATACATACATAGCCTGTCAAAATCATAACCCTCCTTTTGCTTTACCGTAGTCGGGTAAAAAATCATAACCCTCCTTTTGCTTTGCCGTAGTCGGGTAAAAATGTGTTGGTATTAAGCTGGCTATCCACTATATTGGCGATCCACCTACTCTGATAAGGACTGATCGCGAATTTGACTAAACTCTGCTTTGTCTTCGCGCAAAAACAGCTACCGATTAAAACTCAAAACACAAAGAGCGCATTAACCCATTTCAGAGCGCAAACATTACCAGTATTACGCGCTAACGTTATGTTAAGGCAACAACTCGCAAATATAATGAATAAGAGCATTTTACAAACTTCTCTTGGTCATAGTTTGTACCAAATGATATTTGAAAATAGTAACTACTGAGTTTCTATTTTTAATAAGTAGAGAAAAAGAAACAACTCAGAAGAGATCGACTTGCCGAATCAGCGATAGCTTATAAATAGTAATATTCGACATTCATAAATGGTTTGTACGGACGTAAAGTGCATAAAGAATATTTTTTTTTATATTGATGAAAACAAACACTTTTCCCCAAGGAACATAGGGTCTAATAGGAAGGGTTTTTTGTGATTACATATAATACAATACTTATAGATACAAACATATGAAAATCTTTAAAGATTTTTTTTTATCAGTGAACCTTGAATAATTTGATACGTTTTAAAAGCAAGGTGCATAATGGACACCCGGCTTAAAACTTAATAAGGTTTCTTATCGGCAATATCCAAATATTGCCGATAAGAAACCTTATTAAGTTTTTTCTCGAATTAGCGCTCGATAATCGCTAAATTAGAGAAGACACGAGTTTTTGTTTCAAATAATCATTTATAAAACATCGGGTGCTGATCGTTTCCTATTCATTCGGTAGGAAGTCAGTCGTGAGCAGTGAATTACAATGATGTTTCGTGTTGGATACCTATTTTTGGTTTCTCTGGCCGCTGTTTTGGTAAGCATACACTTGTTTAAATAAACAAATTTATAACAAAACAAAAGTTTTTTAAATTTGTTTATGCCCTGGTCTAATGGTTTAAGTGCTCGGTACTTGATCTCGGGGTTCCTGGTCCGAACCCCGGATCGAGCTAAAGCATGTTTTAAATGCAAAATAGAAGCAGTTGAAAATATAAACTTTTTAGGCGTCGAAGTAGATGCACATTTGAATTGGAAAGCACATATAGCAAAAATTAATAAGAAGATATCAAGCTACTGCTATGCCCTATCCATACTTGCTGAAACGACATCGGCAGAAGTCACTAGAACAGCATATTATGGCCAAGTTTATCCGCTCCTGACCTATGGGATAATCTTTTGGGGAAATTCGACAAATGTTCTGTCAACATTTATTCTGCAGAAGAGATGTTTGCGTATTATTTACAACATGTATTCTGATGAATCGCTTAGAAATGTTTTTAAAGATAAAGAATTCCTCATTGTAACTAACATTTACATACTCGAAATATCATCTTTTATTAAACAAAACAGTGACTTATTCCTAAACTTGCGCAGCAGATACAAAGATAATATTCATGTACCCAGACCGCACAATCATATTTATTACCAAAGCACATAATATTATACAGGAATTAGAATATTTGACCATTTACCCACTCATATAAAAAATCTCAAATTGCCCATTTTTAAAAAGGAACTAAAGGACTGGTTAAAAAGAAATGTTTTTTATAATTTGAACGAATATTTTGGCGCAAAACATTAGTTGTGTAGTAAATTATTGTAAATATTTTTTCTAGTTATAAGTTAAAATATTGCATGCCCGATACGGGTAACTGTTGATACCTATACTATAAGATAACCATCATATTTTGTACACAGTTATAGCAATAAAGATTATTCTATTCTATTCTATTCTTAAGTTTTTCGAATATAGCTCGGGTTTGTGGTCACCGATCCCCGTTAGGTAAGCTTGGTGATTAAGCCTTAGCCCATCAAAGTAGCGATGACTAGATTTCTATGATGGAGGCCTTTGCCCTGCAGTGGGACAGTATATAGGCTGATACTTTACTATTTTCTAACTAAGCACTTAAGCATCATCATATCTTTTATGCTTCTAGCTACAATAATAACATCAAAATATTTATTTTTTAATTTATTATATAATAACTTATTTAGTTTCAATAAATAAAAATTGTACTCTTTTCCAGGCTGGCAAGTCTTTTGAAGAAGAATTGGATGAAAAATGTGAAATTTTGGATGAGGTAAGTTTTCTTTTATTATTTTGGTTGTTTAGTAACCACATATTTCCCGTAAATTCTTATCCCATCAAAAACAATACTTGTCAAAAAAACCAAGTCTCACAACTACCGTAAAAAGTGGTGAGATCCATATTTCGCCAAGTCGGTTATTCATTTATTAACTTATTGGCAATCATACAATATATTTCACAAGTAATGCATTAAATTGATTCGGTTGTTTAATGTGATTGCCAAGTCAATAAATGAATAACCGACTTGGCAAAACATGGATCTCACCACTTTTAACGGTAGTTGCGAGACTTGGTTTTTTTGACAAGTATTGTTTTTGATGGGATCTCATTCCTTTTTGTAGAAAATTCTTAAAATCTATTGAACTGCAAATATAACGTGGTAATCCTATGTCGGTATGATATTTATATAGGATTACAAAGTTATTTTGAAGTTCATATATCTAGCAAACTGGATCAAAATTTAAAAATATTTTAGTTTTTCTTTAGTTTATACACCAAACACTACTTATATACCAAATTTGAAGGTTTTAGGTCTGCTAGAAGTGCCTTAGAATTTTGATGATCGGTGAGTCAGTGAGTCAGTCAGTGAGTCAGTCAGTGAGTGACAAAATTAAGAAACTTAGGCCCGTTATAATTCTAAAACTACTGGTTCAAATTGATTGAAATTTAAAATATACCGTGTCTTTACAATGCCTGCATGGTTACTGAAAATTCAGTCTTCTAGTTTTATCCACAACGGGGGTCGGAAATGGCCTGAATTGCTTCGAGAAAAGGATGGTACGGCCGTGCCGCTTTTTTGCTCGACTTGGTGGGGGCACTGCCGTGGATTTATTTTATTAAAATTATTTAAAAATTAACAGTGGAAATTTCACTATACTTATATACACAATCGAATTTAATAAGAAAAGTGACTCGGTTTTTCTTAATTATACCAGTGATCATATTGTTATTTCATTTCAGTCATGGTCATCAAAGTGCTGTAAATTAACTTTGCCAGAATTCTCTTGGAATTTGACTGAGTCAGTGAAAGATTGCACGGAAAAACCAAATTCGGTAAGTCTAGAATAGTTTTGCTCATTACATTATCTGATAAAACGTCAAAAATCCAGTCCGTAAACCGTACGCCTCTACCCGCTGGAAGAGATGTGCGGATTTTTAAGAAAGATTCTGGATTCGATTTTTAAATCTAAAAAATATCATTCAATAATTGTATGAATAACTCGCTGTGGGGTTAAATGTGTTTCATGCACCACTTATTAATCCCAAACAATGTTGTTGTGAATGTCACAGTGAATGTTAATTCTAATACCTACAGTAAATACTCGTACATTGTACCTATGAGACGTGTATCTTATAATTTTTATTTTTCTTTTTTAGTCTGTTCAACAAAAATGCATATTTGAAAAATTAGGTTACGTAACTCCTGACGGAAAAATAAACAAAGAGAAAATTCCTGAATTACTTTCCGTGAAATACAAAGAAGACCCGGAGATCTTGAAAGCAGTAAATGACAACTGTATGGATGATGACCTCTCTAAATACGAAGAGGACGATGACGACGATGACGTGTCCAACTTTTTCCAATGCGTTGAATTACAGGTTATCCTTGTAAGTATAATTTTGTTTAGTTCTTTTATAGTTCAGTTGCTGTCCAAGGTACCGCTGGAGGGATGAAGTTGAGAAAGATTGGCGTGGACTCTAGGCTGATGACTGTCAAAAGGTGGCGCAGGACCAACCTAGATGGAGAATATTTTCATCCGAATCCAAGTCTCATTTTGGCTGACTGCACCAGCTTAGTTAGTTTTAAAATCAATCAATCAAAAATCAATTGACGCCCCGTTGATCTAGTAGTTTAACCGGGCCGTGATCTCGGGGTCCTAGCTTCGATTCCCGGGATGAGCAAAAATGTTTAAAAATTTTCGAACTTAAGTAGCTCGCTTTGTGATCACCAATCCGCAATAAGGCAAGCGAGGAGATTAAGCCTAAACCAGTCATGTAGCGATGACTTGATAACTGAGATGGAGGCCTTTGTCTGTTTGGTATTTATTGTCACATAGTCTTAGGCTCCTTTCAAGGGTATACACACGCTCAAAAGGACCCTCATACGGACATATCCGTCTATCAAGTATCGCTGAAAAAAATATTAAGAAAAACAAACTACAAACATCCAGTTATCAACAACATACTTTTAACTGAAAATACGAAGCGCTTTGGCGCTATGCAATCAAAGCCCAGCGTCATTGGTTCAGTTTGGAACTATCTGTCCCGAAGCAAAGTAAGGGCGGGCCAACTAGTTACGATATAAAAATAGTTAAGTAAAGTTGAATTTACTCTTTCACAGCACTGCCCTACCTGGGATAATGAAGGGGACTGCGCAGGCGTAGGAGAATCAGCGGCTGAGTGTTCCGAATTTTTTTCACGTAAACTGACATTATTTGATATAATCAATATATACTCTTAGTTAACATCTCTATGTTATACATATTTATGATTTGATTCGGACTACCTAAATTAAATGTATGGCTTGTACTATTTTAAATATTTTAATACACTATTTCTGTCAATACAATTTTTGTTTCCCTATAACAAAAAATATGTTTATGTTAATAAATAAAAACCAATATTTTTTTGTTTGTGCTACTCAATAATTATTTTTAGATAAATGGAGCCGGAAACTTAAAAAAACATAAAATTGTTTTTTATTGCACAAACATAAAATTGTTACAATAGGCATACTTTTTCACACTTTTTCAAATATTCACTACCAGTCAACGTTTAGGTCAAGCAGAAAAGATAGTAGAATGTATCCATACATATCTAATTGTTGCTTTCCTAAATCTCTTTGCACACCACGTAAACAAATCTGGTGATAGAAAAGAGAACCTATATAACAATTTTTACTACAAGTATTACCTACTTACCTACCCTAAAAATATCCTTGGGCTGATTCAGCTACGAAAGCAAAACGCAAAAATGCCTTGCTACCAAAGATGGGTATAGCTGTAACTACTAGCTGTATAGATCCTGGATTCCCTCTTGACTTTTTAGGGTTCCGTAGTCTACTAGGAACCCTTTTACAATGCCTGCATGGTTACTGAAAATTCAGTCTTCTATTCTAGTTTTATCCACAACGAAGTTCCAGGGGGTCAAAAATGGCCTGAATGGCTTCGAGAAAAGGATGGTACGGCCGTCCCCCTTTCTTGCTCGACTTGGTTAAAAATAAAAGAGTAAAACTCGAACTAGAGTAGGATTGTATTCACACCTTTTGATATTTAATACCTTCAAATAGTATAATATATAAGTATGTATTATGAAAATTTATAAACCGGGCCATAATCTTGGAGTCCCAGGTTCCATTGTCGGGTCAAGCAAAAAGTATGTTTCGAATTTTTCGAACCTATCTCGGGTTTGTCATCACCATCTGTATAAGGCAAGCGTCGCGAGCGTAATCTCAAAAAGGGAAGCCTTCGAGGAGAATTTGTGGGTAATCCGGTTTTCGTATCCATTTCTTGTCAACGTTTGACACGAGAGAGATTTTGGCATAATGATACGCGCTTTTATGTACGAGGGAAAATGATGATGCTAGTTAAGTTTAAAATAACTATTCGAAAACTTGTTAATAAACGGGAGTAAATGCGAGGATTTTTAAATATAACATTATAGTAACCTACTATCCTTTCTTCCGTTTGTGCAGTCAATTTTCGTTCTGCTTACGTACGATAGAGGGAGCTCTTAAATTATATCATGCAAGTTGTACGATACGCTTAATTTACGCTACGTTTGCATTTCTGTGAAAAGTTGGTGCTGGGCCTATAGAGATTGACAAACTGGCTAAAACAGACGTGCTAATCTGCTATGACTTTGTAATCTTTCTTTTTGATATAATTTTGATGCTCATTGTCATGCTGGGTGATGTTCTCATGATTATAGTAAATGGTGGGAAACTGTTGTGGGTTTACCTATACTGGTAATTTTGCTAGGAAATGACCTTGATGATAACAATCAAAACGAAAAACCGGTCAAATTCGAGCTGAATTCGCGCGTGCGGTTCCGTACTATGCGCTCAACTCAACCGATCTATATCATTGAGCAAAAATAAGTCGTCGTTTCAACCATGGGAGAGCTACGCTTCGGAATGAAAGGGCTGGCTCGATCGGAGTGATAACACGGCCTCACAGAAGACCGGCGTGAAACAGCGCCTGTGCTATGTTTCACCGAGTGAGTAAGGGTACAGAAGACCCAATGAAGAGGCCCAATCGGGGGAAAGAGGGTAAAGGGGTAACTTCCTGTACCTAAAGGTTGTTTGATAGAAATTGCTGCAAGCGATAAGATCGACTAATTATGTATTGTTTTTGTATCATACGTGTATTTTGTGCCTGTGCAGTAACTCTGTTCTGACATAAACGGCACTATGTTTCAGATTCATTTTGAGTAATATTGAGTTTATAAAGAATCGTTTTTTTGCCATTTGACAGCTGAATCCTAAAAATGTTTCGTCAAAAGGTTAGCACGTAGGTAAGTATCTATAGCTTTTTTCAACAATGATAAGTTAAAGTGTATTTTAATTTTCTGCATTTTAGGTGTCTCATGTTTGAGTTCTGTATCCACTAGCGTCATGTCTTAAACTTATTAATTTGTGCTATTGTGAGATTTTTGGATTCTCTACTTTGACACTTCCTATTTAAAAGCGCATAATCAGACGAAAGTAAATTTAATAAAGTGTTATCGGAAAAAAATAGTATTTGTCACAATATTACAGAAATTGTTTGTAAAAAATGTCCCATGAAACTGTGGACATCAATATAAACAAAATATTTATTTTGAGATGTCCTCTAATAAAACATGTATCTTAGGCTTGTCCATACAACTTTTTACTGTCTCTTGTTGTGTTAGGTAAGAAATGTGTTGGTATTAAGCTGGCTATCCACTATATTGGCGATCCACCTACTCTGATAAGGACTGAACGCAAATTGACTAAACTTTGCTTTGTGTTCGCGCAAAAACAGCTACTGATTAAAACTTAACTCAACGCAACAACTCGCAATTATATGAATAAGTGCATTTTACAAACTTCCCTTGGTCATGATTGTACCAAATGATATTTGAAAAGAGTAACTACTGAGTTATTCTTTTCAAATCTCTGCAGAAGAGATCGATTTGCCGAATCAGCGATAGCTTACATAATATCCGACATTCATAAATGGTTTGTACGGACGTAAAGTGATTAAAGAATAGTTTTTTTCTTATATTGATGAAAACAAACACTTTTCCCCAAGGAACATAGGGTCTAATAGAAAGGGTTTTTTTTGTGATTATAAATACAATACTAATAAATACAAACATACGAAAATCTTTATATATTTTTTTATCAGTGAACCTTGAATAATAAATAAATTGAGACAACATCACATGCATTGTCCTGGTCCCAAACTAAGGTTTTCATTTGTGCTATGGAAACCAAAAACAGCTATCACAAACACCCAGACCCAACACAAATATCTGTTTCATCAACAAACAATTGTGTCGGTGCGGGAATTGAACCCGCGACCCTTACGTCTCAACCGGCGCTCAAACCATTGCGCTAAACGGGTCGTCGAATAATTTGATACGTTTAAAAAGGAAGGTGTATAATGGACACCCGGCTTTGGATGTCGCCGATAAAAAAGCTTATTAGGTTTTTTCTCGAATCAGCGCTAGTGAACACGTGAACCTGTCAACCGAATCGCTAAATTAGAGACGACACGAGTTTTTGTGTCATATAATCATTTATAAAACATCGGGTGTTGATCGTGTCCTATTCATTCGGTAAAGTCAGTCGTGAGCAGTGAAATACAATGATGTTTCGTGTTGGATTCCTATTTTTAGTTTCTCTGGCCGCTGCTTTGGTAAGTATATTTTTAATAAAAAAAAAATAAAAAAAAGCAAAAATACTATTTTCTATTTTTTAACGCCCTGATGGTCAATGGTGTAGAACCGGGACGTATTCTTGGGGTCTCGTGTCCGATTCGCGGTTCGAGCAAAAGTAAGTTTCGAGTTTTTCGAACATAGCTCAGGTTTGTAATCACCAATTCCCGTTAAGCTTGGTGATTAAGCCTAAGGCCCTCATAATAGCGATGACTTGATTTCTACGATGGAGGCCTTTGCCAGGGCAAAGGCCTGCAGGCACTGCAGGCAGTGGAACAGTATATATATAGGCTGATACATAACTAATTTATAACTAAGCACTTATACATCATCATTTCTTTTATGCTTCTAGCTACAATAATAACATCAAAATATATTTTTTTAATTCATTAAAAAAACCATTGGAGGACCAATTTAGTTTCAATAAATAAAAATTGTACTCTTTTTCAGGCTGGCAAGATTTCTGATAAAGAATTTGAAGAAAAATGTAAAATATTGATAGACGTAAGTTCTTTTATTATTTTGGGAGTTTAGCTTCAGTAACCAAATATTTCCCATAAATTCTTATTTATTTTATTAAAATTAATAAAAAATCAACAGTGGAAATATATTTGACAATACTGGTGACTTATACACAATCGAATTCAATAATAGAAGTGACTCGGTTTTTCTTAATTATACCAGTTATCATATCGTTATTTCATTTCAGACACCAAATTGCTGTAAATTAACTTTGCCGGAACAAGAGGATTTGACTGAGTCAGTGAAAGATTGCACGGAACAGCCAAATTCGGTAAGTCTAGAATAGTTTTGCTCATTACATTATCTGATAAAACGTCAAAAATCCAGTCCATACACTGTACGCCTCTACCCGCTGGAAGAGATGAGCGGATTTTTAGGAAAGATTCTGGATTCGATTTTTAAGTCTAAAGAACATCATTCAATAACTCGCTGTGGGGTTAATTGTGTTTCTTGCACCACTTATTAATCCCAAACAATGTTGTTGTGAACGTCACAGTGAATGTTAATTCTAATACCTACAGTAAATACTCGTACATTGTACCTATAAGACGTATATCTAATAATTTTTATTTTTCTTTTTTAGTCTGTTCAACAAAAATGCATATTTGAAAAATTAGGTTATGTAACACCTGACGGAGAAATAAACAAAGAGAAAATTGCTGAATTACTTTCCTTGAAATACAAAGAAGCCCCGGAGATCTTGAAAGCAGTAAATGACAAATGTGTGGATGGCGACCTCTCTAAATACGGGGAGAACGACGACGATAAAGCGACCTACTTTTTCCAATGCGTTGAAGTACAGG
>JABMDO010000957.1:0-21237 GCA_014851415.1 Cnaphalocrocis medinalis | reverse complement strand
AATCGTGTAAAGTTATTAGTCATATTACTTTGTGTGGCGTAACCAAATCTTTGGGCGTCACTTACAAGGCGTACCTATCTGTAAACATTTACCTTTAAACTGTGGGAGAGCCACGCTTCGGCATGAATGGGCCGGCTCGATCGGAGTGATACCACTGCCTCACAGAAAGCCGGCGTGAAGCAGCACTTGTGCTGTGTTTCGCCGAGTGAGTGAGGGTACCGGAGGCCCAACCCGGGGGGGACGGGGATAAACGGTTGGTAGCGCGCTTGTGACGTCACTGGTGTTACAGGTGTCCATGGGCGACGGCAATTGCTTACCATCAGGTGAACCGCCTGCTCATCTGCCACCTATCACTTAAAAAAAAAAACTTACCTTTTACCAACTGTGCTCTCAATCGTCATTAACAACATTTATTTTTTCTTTTTAAAATTAAAAAAAAAAATGTCATCTTATCACACAAAATCAGTCATGTGACTTAAGTAACATTGTTTGGGAAGTCCACAAAAAAATCAGACAAATTTTCTAAAGCCGTAGAGTACCTACCTAAATGTTGTTGTATAAATGTTAATAGAAGATGTGTTTTAAGGGATGTAAGTGTTCACAGATACATTCTGTATACCTACCTCTTTGGTGGAAAAGCATCCTAACTTAAAGAGTTAATCAGCTCACAATAGTCCGACTGCAGCCTTACGCTGTTAACCGTGTGATTTAAAAAAGCAAGGGCGATGAGTTATCTAACGCTTGTTTATGCTCATGTATTATTATTACATGTGTAATTTGTGTAGTTTTGTAATTACGGCGCGTGGGAGGAAAACGCTCCTCGTTTCGTAATCAGCTACAGTCGCACTCGTAAAGACAAGGACTTAAGATGATGAGGTGACGTCATTGAGAGACTAAAGAGGGGCTGAAACTAGCATAAGCAATAGTCCCGGTCGTTTAGTTAGCAGCTCGTTTCGTAATTCAGTTTCAGGTGAAATAGGTTCCCGTGCTGTTTCCAGACCAGCTATCGGGCGCGTCCCCCGGGTGGTGGATAGGGGAACGCCCCCCCCAGATATGGGGGGGTACCGGCTGCGGCCGGCGCGAACCAAAATGGTCACACCGTAACCTCCTCACTGAGAGGAGGCCGGGGGCCCGCTCATTGAGAGTGGGCTGCGAGGAAGAAAAACCTCTATAAAAAATCACTAGTGCGGCGGCGGGAGTTTCAGTCTCCCGCGGCATTGGTCATCAGCGACAGTTGGGCGGCTCCTTGGTGAGCCCCACCGGGTGTTGCGCCTTTTGGGCGCTTTGGAGTGTGGAGAGCCCTTGAGTGGTTCTCCGTGTGTGGTGCGCTTTTGAGCGCGTTGGGAGTTGTTTGGGCCTGGACCTGGGCCTCTTCATCGGCGGTCATCTGGATTTGGGGCTGGACCGTTAAGGGCCCCTGTTTCATCCGCTTGCCTTAACCGGCCGGCGGGTGATTAGAACCATTGTTCCGGGGGACTTCCACGTCTTCACCGGCCCGGGGGGTGGGGGTGAGGTGCGCCCCTTCACTTTACCTTACATGCCATCTCTTGTCGATGGAGGCTACGGTGTCCCACACGAAAGTGTGCGGGCGCCTATTTGTTCAGGCTCAACATGTCTGTTGCGCCCTTTTAGGAGCGCTCCCCCCGCCTTCATGGTGGGGGTTTCGTTGGTGGGGTCTGTGCGAGTTCCACAGCCAGTGGAATGAGGCTGTGTCCCGCCGTCCCCGATTCCCTATCCGTCGTTCGTCTCCGCAATCCAGCGGAGATGTTCGCGCGGGTAGGTTTCGGGGCAGTGTCGGAAGTCTGTGGGTGCCCTCTTCTTTCTCTGCCCTGCAGCCAGCAGGGTGGGGTCTGTTAGGGGGGCCTGCAGTCGCCTCTCTCCGGAGTTCTGGCGTTGCACGCAGCAACGTCGGGGCTTCTGGGGAGGGTGAGTGGTGGGCCGTGGGAGCGGCTCAAGTCCTCGAGTGCCTAGGCCAGTGTCGGGAAGAGGCCGTGCTGGCGAGCCTCTCGCTCATCGAGGGTGTGCCGCGTAGAGAGGCCTGTCGGCGGTTTCACGTAGCCACCCCACTACGAGCGTGCAGGAACTGCCCCGGAGAGTTTTAGTGGGTATGCCCCGGGCGCACCCAGGGGAGATGCCCCACACTACCCGGTCGTCTCCCAGGCGGCCGGGTGTGCATAAGGCGGCGCCGACCACCTGGCGCCGACGTCGGCTCCTTCTGAGTCGGCGGCATTTCTCTCCGGGTCACCAAAAAAAAAAAAAAAAAAAGGTAAATAGGGTTAGGTTATTTCTTACTATGATTATAATGGACAACATTCGTGTGATGAACACTTGTGTTTTTTCAGTGTCTGGGTGTAAATATTATGTATTTATATTTTACCTATATTTATGTTTCCTCTGTTGTCTTGCGTCTGTAGCTGATCCTTAAGATTTTAGAGGTATTAGTTTCTTGCTGGTGTCTTCTCAGTAGAAATGACATCCGAACCAGTGTATAGTAGATTATCAATTATGTGTTGACATTCATAAGTGTTCTGTATGGACCTAACTTGAATAAAAAAAATTGTTCTTTCTATTTTCTAGTATTATTTACTCAACATGACATTGGTCGACCGACGCCGAGGACGCGCATCACGCAGATAAATAGGTATTATTTTATTGACGTGACAAGGTACTATATTATTTTTTATTGCGACTTTTCCTAGAGCTATTCTTTTCATCGCTACATTTAAACCGCTGTAAGTACTGTTAACTACCATAATAACTTGTATTATCTTGTTCACCTGGTATTCTCTTGCTAGTTACTTGTCTTAATTAATAACAAATAAATTATTCTATTCTATTCTATTCAAACGACAAAAACAAAAGCGGTCAAGTGCGAGTCGGACTTGCCCACGAAGGGATCCGTAGCAGCAAGTAGGAAATCATTCACATCAAAACGTCATATCTGTTGCTGACTGTGTCTAAATACTAAATCGTCTAGTCAGTTCGGGTGTGAGCCACAAGTTCAATATACAGGGTGTGGTATAACTAGTTACGTCGATATTTTTTTTAGATTCCTCACACCTGGGGGTATCCAAAAATACCTAAATATTTAATTGTGGGAGAGCCATGCTTCGGCATGAATGGGCCGGCTCGACCGGAGTGATACCACTGCCTCACAGAAAACCGGCGTGAAGCAGCTCCTGTGCTGTGTTCGGCCGAGTAAGTAGAGGGTACCGGAGGCCCAGCAGGGGGAAGGGGATGAAAGGTTAGCAGCGCACTTGTGACTCCACTGGTGTTGCATGTGTCCATGGGCGGCGGCAATTGCTTACCATCAGGTGATCCGCTACCTATCACATAAAAAAAAAATTCATAACTTTTTTTTATTGGCTACTTTGTAATTCTTTTTTATGACATGATTTTCTAGAATGTAATTTATCATAAAAAAAATATTTGGTCACAAAAAACTACTTAATGTTACCCAAAAAAAGTCTTGAAAGTTAAGGAAGTTTGTCTGCGTCATTCACGCCGAAACATGGATACCATATTTATGATCCAGAAATAAAATCTGAAAATACTAAGTTTTAGTTTACCCGTTTTTTTCGATTCGCCCCACCTGAAATCCTATAGGAGGGAAGATTTTCGTTTTGGTCAAAACGTCCGGTTCAAATCAGGGGGTCAATTCTTACTTAGATTATAGTCGACATTCCTTATCTTGTTCTCCTATTGGTCTATGCGTTCCATAAAATCGACTCGATATAGAAGGTGAAAACCGAGAATTGGCCTCGAAGCCCCCTGTTTTTATCTCGATGTAGGGAGCTATGCTGTGTATAATTCTTTTGTGGTTTCGTGTCGTGCGTGCTTCAATGATGTACCTACATTGTACAAGCTAATGTTTTTAATATTAATCATTGCGTTATATTACCTACGATTAACTTGACTATTTTTCAAGGTGCAACCAACTCAGCCCTGGCACAAAAAGGGACACAGTCGTATCCGCTATTAATTCACGACTGGTAAATCTAGTCGTGAAAACATGAATATTAATAATTTTAACATGAATATTAATATTTTCTTTATCCTACTTGTATCATAGGTGTAGCAATTTAGATTTTAATAAACCTGGAAGTTGTTAAAATGCAAACATTGATTGTTAAAAATCATGTCCAACCATTATTTAGAAAGATTTTTGCATAGAAACATAATACATATACATTTTGACGACCCGTTTAGCGCAATGGTTTGAGCACCGGTTGAGACGTAAGGGTCGCGGGTTCGATTCCCGCACCAACACAAATGTTTGTTGATGAAACAGATATTTGTGTTGGGTCTGAGTGTTTGTGGTTCCTTCGTTGTTTCTGGTTTCCATAGCACATGGGAAAACCTTAGTTTGGGACCAGGACAATGTATGTGATGTTGTCTCAATTTAATAATTAATTAATTAATTAATTATTATACATTTGTAAACCGACTTCAAAAAAGGTGGAGGTTTTAAACTTGACTTTTTTTAGTACAGATAGTAAAATAAGGTCTTTTCGCTTGTAGGGATTTCTTCCAGACACCCTTTGCGACGGCAACGAGTTCTATGTATTTTTTAATGTGATAAGTGGCAGACAAGCAGACGGATAATCTGATGGTAAGCGATTCCTGCCACCGATAGACACCTGCACCATCAGTAGAGTCACAAGTGAGCTGCCAACCTTTATACCCCTTTACCCCCAATTGTGCCTCCGGTACCCTTACTTATTCGACGAAACATAGCGCAAGCGCTACTTCACGCCGGTCTCCGATTGAGCTGGCTCATTCATGCCGAAACGTGGCTCTCCCATGGTATGTATGTATTTTCATGCCCAATATACTCCCTGCCGAGGTCTGTTTTTCCCGACCACTATAACTTGGCTATCTTTAAGGCAAGAGTGAACAGGCATCTTCTAGGCAAACGCGTGTCATCCTAGACCTCATCGTCGCTTTCCATCAGGTGCGATTGTGGTCAAGCGTTGGTCTATAGTCTAATAAAAATATATATATAGGTTTCAGACAGAAAAAGACAAAGAAAATAACTAAGTGTTCTTAAACTGTTTAATTTGTACAAACAGTAAGTAATTAGATTCTAACAAAATCTATAGAGAATTTTATGCAGAACATATTTTCTTTCTTCGACAGTCCTAAAGTCATAACATCGTATCTTCCATAATAACTATTACGTCCTATTAAGATATGCAAGTTTTGGTCCAAATTTGGTTCAGTAACGGAGTAGAACCCCTGAAAAAAAGTATATTAAGTTATTCTCCCGTCTTAAAATTGAGAGACGTCAGTTTATTTTAGAGTTCTTATTGTAATATGTATTAAAAATAGTAATATTTAATAATAAATTTAATCACATTGACATTTTAATCTTAATTAATTCATAGTGTAATTTTATCAAATGTTAATATGAAATTTTATCGTGTACTAGTAACACTACTAGGGAAAATTTGCATGCCCTTGCTAGACCTAATATAGTGAAACACATGAATTTTTTTAAGTCCTCTATTTTTACATACTTAACTATATTACGCTAATAAATTATTTGATTTGATTATTTTGCTTGCATGATGGAGCTGTTAATATCTCTCCTGAAAATAATAATACTTCGTTTTTTTAAAACAAACCTTTTCTATAACACAATTTCTCGATCTCACTGCTGCATACAATGCACTTTCCAAGAAAAAATCTTTGCATGGATTTTTTAATGTAAACTTTATTGCAGTTTTTTTCCCCCTTTTTACATGTATTTTTAGCTGAAATAACAAAGTCTCATATTAATTTGGGAAAAACTGTTAGATTCTTTTTGCGTTTTGGCGCACTTTGTAATGCAGCTTATTATTTTTATTTTTAACTGTGGTGTTATCTGCGGTTATTCCCACCGGGTAGGGAAGGAGAGAGAGAGAGAGAGAGAGAGAGAGAGCTCTCGGTTGCGGGACTTAATGGACGCAACCATGGCGTACCCAGGTTTTGGGCCAGAGGGGGCCAAATATTTCTTTTTACAAACCAGGTGCTTACAAAGAAAAAAAAACTTAAATCATAATAGGTATTACCCTTCAAATGACTTATCACAAACCTCTTCCATCCGGGCTCGAATTGAAACAGTCACGTTTGCTTTCAGCACAGTCTTGCCATGCACTTCCACAAACTCTGCTGAGGTCAAACTGGTGTTGACAGCCTTTGGACCATTACATGAAGTAATTTTGGAGCCACCGCGAACAACATAGGGTCCCTTATTGGAAAAAAAATTAGAAACCTTTAATTCTCTCTCATCTTAACGTTTTGTTCGCTTTTAAACTATTATTCAAGATTTTTGGAGTCTGGTAATTACAATGAACCGATTGCTACCTGACCTACGCAACCCTTTAACAGGGAACTAGACCAACTCAATGATTGTTACATTTTTTTTTTTATGTGATAGGTAGCAGACGAGCAGGCGGATCACCTGATGGTTAGCAATTGCCGCCGCTCATGGACACTTGCAACACCAGTGGAGTTACAAGTGCGCTGCCAAACTTTTATCCCCTTCCCCCGGGTGGGGCCTCCGGTACCCTCACTCACTCGGCGAAACACAGCACAGGGGCTGCTTCACGCCGGTTTTCTGTGAGGCAGTGGTATCACTCCAGTCGAGCCGGCCCATTCATGCCGAAGCGTGGCTCTCCCACAGTTAATGTAATACATGTTTCAGAAACTATCCGAAACATGCGCGTTTACATATTATTATCTGAGCTTTATAATAGATCTTTTTGTCAATAAAGGTATTTATATAAATATATAGTAAAATAAGTAGCTTCTAAGTTTTAAAATGGGTGTAAGAAATTCAATACCTCGACGTTCGTGAAAGAGGAGATTCGACAGAGAAACTAAGTCATCGATATAGCTCATAGGATTAACAAACTGAAATGGCAGTAGGCTGGCTGTATCACCCGCCAAACATAAATGCTGGGGTAGGGGTTCTCAAGCCCTGGAGTGGAGATCACGTCTTGGTAAACGTAGGATGCCTTCAAGCCAGATTGCATCAAGCTGGAGGCGAGTAGCGTAAAATCGAGCGGAATGGTGAACATTAGGAGAGGCCTATTTCCAGAAGTAAACTGCAAAAGACTGATGATGATGTTGAATTTATTCTTATTGCTTTTATAGATTAAAATTATTGTATTGATAAGTAAGTAGGTGAGTAAAACCCTGAGATAGAGGCTGCTTTACAATATAATAATATAGGTACGTACTTACATAATTATTATTCTGTTTTGGAGGCAATCTTGATTGTAGACACGTAATAAACGATATTAAGAATAAAATTAATATAAGACCATATTTGACGCGTAGGTACATTTTGAATACAAAATCAAAAATGCGAGTAATATTAATGATAAAGATGACTCTACTAAGTTACATATTTTATTGATTAATGTTAACTCACATTTTATGTACCTATCTACCAACTGATAATTGTATCAACCATTAGGTATGTGCAACAACATGTTTACTGATGAGATTATAATATTCAAAGTCAATTCTGATTTATTTTTACCCCAATCACACCACACCTGATGTTAAGTGAAGATAGGACATGTGTACTGCGGAACAATTGTATTGACTAATATGACTTATTAAGTTCAAATAGATGGCACCAGTTGGCAGCACCGTCTATGTGCACGTTCCCTATTACACTCCAAACCGCGGTATTCACGATTACCACAAAGGAGAATGTAGGTACTCATTTCAGTACAAATAATAAATGTCAGCAATCTTAAATCACGATTTATTAAATTAATGAACACCCCAATCAAATTTAGTGACGCTCTTGATTGGACCGGTCTACCTATCTCCAGCTAATCTTGTGGCCCGTCATATAAAAAGCAGTAGGGTAATCGAGACGGTGATTGCCCACTTAAGAAAATTATGCAAAGTTTTATTTCAATTAAATCCTGTATTTTAACAATTGGGTAGCAGTGTGCGACTTTTATATAACATTGGAAGTTTAGCTTTGAGATAAGTTTAGAAACAATTCAAATATCAATAAAAGTGACACAATCATTAAAACTACTAAGTGTATCCGATTCTCCTAAGGAATTCGAGTTTTTTGAAGAGACGAACACCTGCTGTGCAAAAACAGCCATTATAATATATATTTTTTAAAATGTTGACAAATTTCTTATTTAGAATTCTGATAAAGAGTACTCTAGTGCTATTTAATGGATTTAATTCAAAACTACTCCTTTGAAAATAAGTTAAAATCTACGTTAACCTTAAACCTGGCAATCACTGTACCCTGGGCAATCACTGTCTCGGTTCCCCTACCTCTAGTTTTCCTGAGATGACATAAATATGTCGCATCCGGTCACAGATCATAAACGACGAGAAGCAAGCGCGCCAAGCGGTGACAGCGGGAACTACGATTCCGCGCGTTTTCGGTCGTTTCGCGCGCTTCGACAGAGTTGTGACGTTATCGGCGAGGAGCGATTGGAGGGAGTTTGATTCTGACCGTCGCCGAGTAAACATCGCGGAACTGTCCTAGAAGGCGATCGCGCTAACTTGAAAAGTTTATGTTCGTATCTGTTTCGTTTCCAATTCAGTTTTGGTTATAATCTAACCTCGGAACAATTTGGTATCGCGCTAAAGTTTAAACGTTTACCAAAATCAGACTTCAACTGGACCGTAACCATTAGTGACGTTAACCTGCTATTTTTAATACTAGCTAGTATTTTAGTACAATCAATGTTCGATTTATAAGTTTTACTACATCACTAGTTTTATCTGACACTGACAGTTCCATGATTGTCGGTGGTATTTGTCAAAGTACCTATTTGTCTATTAATGTTGTGATCTTAGAATAATAACTCTATAGAAACCTAATGCGTCCGCTCGCTTGCAGCTTAGTAGGTGGTACCCTTATTGGCGATCGGTACCCACTCGCCCCTTAGTGTCAAATGTCACAGCGACCTGAACGTGTCTCCCGAAATAAAAATAATTATGACGGTTTGTGCGGTTAAATCGTTTCACAATAGAAATTAAAGGGAGAATAATATTATCACTTTTCACAGGAAAGCTTTCAATATTTCATTGTATCTTGTAATTTATTAATCCGAAATAGAAACGTTTATTTTCAATGTTCAGTGTTGCCCAATTGAGAAAAATATTTTCCCATTTTGCCTGAATTTTATCCAGCTAATTATTTTTTAAAACAATTATTGCTAACATATTTTCCTAATGTAAGTACCTACGACATACAGTCGACTGAGGGGCATTTCTCGTGCACTCGACATTGAAGTCGAATTAGATAAGTTATATGTATTGACAATAAATTTCATAATACGACTTCAATGTCGAGTGCTCGCAAAATAAATTATACAAAAAATCTTTTTGTTATCTTTTATTCATATCAGTTTAATAATATTCTATTTATACCACATAAAAACATTACCTAGCCCAAGCCACACTATTATTAATTGTGTTTACCTAAAGTTTGTGACCACACAACATACACATACCAATATACCACCAAAATTGTACGTTAAATTTCCATAATACCTAGTGCTTATGTCGTAGTTTTTGTGAACGTATCTATTAGATCTATCTCGCAATAAACTTTACATTACTTATTACTTGTTCATACCACACCGACCAACATTTTACGACACATTAGAAATCACTATTGAGGCGTCCGATTTATTTCCCCGTTTTCGGGGAAACTGCACCTTCACTAGCAACATTACAAAAGTGTCAGTACGGTGCGCAGTAGGCTGCGTGAATTTTATTGTGTCTCATTTTTGACAGAGCTCTAGTATGGAGACTCTCCTTCTATAGAGTTATTATTCTTAGGTTGTGATTAATGTTTACCAAAACAAATATTACAAAAAAATTATCCTTATAAAAGTTACGGCGGAAAAAATGTTATACATTATATGATAATGTCGTTGTAGGAATATCGTTGTAGGCTTAGAATAATAACTCTATAGAAGGAGAGTCTCCATACTAGAGCTCTGTCAAAAATGAGACACAAAAAAATTCACGCAGCCTACTGCGCACCGTACTGACACTTTTGTCATTACAAAATGTGATGCTAGTAAAGGTGAAGTTTCCCCGAAAACGGGGAAATAAATCGGACGCCTCAATAGTGTTTTCTAATGTGTCGTAAAATGTTGGTCGGTGTGGTATGAACAAGTAATGTAAATATATAGATCTAATAGATACGTTCACAAAAACTACGACATAAGCACTAGGTATTATGGAAATTTAACGTACAATTTCGGTGGTACATTGGTATGTGTATGTTGTGAGGTCACAACCTTTAGGCAAACACAATTATTAATAATAGTGTGGCTTGGGGTAGGTAATGTTTTATGAGGTGTAAATAGAATATTATTAAACTGATATGAATGGAAGATAACAAAAATTTTTTTTTGTATAATTTATTTTGCGAGCACTCGACAATGAAGTCGAATTATGAAATTTATCGTCAATACAAATACTTGTCTAATTCGACTACAATGTCGAGTGCACGAGAAATGCCCCTCAGTCGACTATATGTCGTAGGTACTTACATTAGGAAATATATTGGCAATAATTGTTTATAAAATAATTAGTTGGATAAAAGTCAGGAAAAATGGGAAAATATTTTTCTCAATTGGGCAACACTGAACATTGAAAATAAACGTTTCTATTTTGGATTAAATATAAACAAGATACAATGAAATATTGAAAGCTTACTTGTGAAAAGTGATAATATTATTCTTATTCTCCCTTTAATTTCTATTGTGACACGATTTAACCGCACAAACCGTCATAATTATTTTTATTTCGGGAGACACGTTCGGGTCGCTGTCACATTTGACACTAAGGGTACCACCGAGCCCCTTCGCCAATTAGGGTACCACCCACTAAGCTTTAATTGTGCGGACGCATTAGGTTTCTATAGAGTTATTATTCTAAGGTTGTAGGTAAGTACTGTTGTTTATGTAAAAATACGTACCCACCTAAGTAGGTTAATTCATCTTCTTCTTCATTGTTGTTTGTAATAATATTTTAGGAAATGGAAGAGCAACGGCGGAGATGCACGGCAGTGCGGCAGTTGGAACTTCTTTTGGAATTGCTCGAAAGTAGAAGAGACCTCGCTCTTGGGCGAGTGAGGTCGAAAGAGTTCCGCAGACTTGCTGCACAAATGTGGAACGAGTGTGCGGAAATCCTAAATATAGAAGGCCCTGCAAGAACGGGAAAAGAATGGGCGAAGGTTTGTACTTCTGGACGCTGTGACAAATAGATAAATACGCACTCACTATTTTAGTACCTTTTTAAAATTTCAACATTTTATGGAGTGACCAAAAATATTCTATTAATTTCTATTTTGTTTCAGTATGAGCAACAGCATGATGCTGCACAATGAGGGAGAAATACAAAAATACATCGTAAATAAATAATTAATTTTGTAAAAAGATGTTTTATTTAATAATTCTGTCCCTATTTGCCCACAAACGGTAGACGAGTGCCTGCCGGCGCGATCGCCCTAGCTGCAACTCGCTAAGGACGCTCCGGCCCCTGTCTGTCCTAGGCACTCCGCTGTCCACACCCTCAGTCAAGCTGTGCCCTCGAGCCGCTTCCTCAGCAGTCAGCGGAGTGTAAAGATGTTAGCGCTGTGTACTATGTTATGCAGTACACAGCAAGCGTTTGTTATCTTTGCTGCAACTACTGGTGAGTAGTGCAGCTTCCGGTCAATTAATAGGCACCTGTGAAAATGTTTTTGAAAGTTTAGTATGTATTGATATTGCATGTATTTAATATTTCATTTAAAAAGAGAATCACCACAAGTATAACCTAAAGCGTGCTTTCAAAACTCCTATACAACGCTCAACTGTACCTACTCCTTGCAGACAGGTGAGTTCTGGTAGTACTCTTCAGGGGTGTCGGGCTCTGGCTCTGAGATAGGTATCATCATAGTCGTCCTCAAAGGATACCCTGAATCTCCAATATGTTGTATGTATGTAATCATGTTAAAGGCAAAACTTTGCAATCTTTCACACAAATTCTTCCTCCTGGTTTGAACCCGAGCCATCGCCACATCGAACTCGTGAGCCTTCTCCAACAAATAAATGTAGGCGTGATTCATTTTTCTTTGGAAAAAGTTGAAAATTAAACCCAAACATCACAAACGTTCTTGAAAAAGTAGCGTCACTTCAACTTTCTTGTTTGACAGCGGTTACGTTTCAATTGCAATTCAGTTGCGACTCTAAACGCAGTTAAAACGTTAGCGCGATACGAAATGTGGAAATAGCTGTAGTCCAACTTAAGTTCAGTTTCGTTTCATACGATATTTATTAGCGCAATTGCCTTCCTGCTTACTCGTTCAGTGTTTTAGTGTTCAAATTAAGACCTAGATACCTAGTGTTGCGATTGTAATAGTTGCAGTGGTGTAATTAAATCAGTTAAGTGTGTAACCCGGTGATTTTCATTGCACGATCCCAATTTCTGCCCACACTATGCCTGAGCGCTCTGGACCTAACCCCTGACGTTCCGACATCAGAAGTGGGACCCAAATCGTGCCAATGAAACCACTCGGAGTGAAAATAACAATGAGACTCGGTGGCGGTTACTTTTTGAGATTCTGAGACTCAAGTGTGCGGTTACATTTTGAAATTCAAAATCAGCTAATGCGTGACGTTATCCAAGCTTTAAAAGACTCCTACTGTGATTCCGATTCTCGTTCTTTGTGTGCCGTTGCAGCCGGACGAAGGCAGTCAGCTCATAATGATCATCAGTAAGGCACTAAGGCTCTGCTAGGTATCTCAAATTACTTATCCAGCGGACGAATCCGATGAATGTTCGAGCGGAAGCTGGCGACTATAAACGGTCGAGATTTTAGTCGCTATCACAAATCAATTGTTATGCCTGTGGGAGGCTAGGGCAATCCACTTGCATTGCCGAACAAGGAAACATGAAGCGAAGAAACCTTCTCCTGCCCCAACTACATCGAGCGCGGGTCAACGCCAGCAGGCTAGTGGCAGCCTTGCGGTCTGCTACAGGTGCGGAGCAGCGAGCCACATCGCCAGCCCCTATCCAGCCGCGTAGCCGGCGGGTCCAGCGCCGCGGCTTCGGTCGGGAGGCGTGTCGACCCTGTGTGTGGTCTAATCCCCATCCGGAACCTTGAACGATCTGGTACGTGTTACGAATTTGATTTTGATTCTTGTGCTGAGTGTTCGTTGATGAGAGGAAGCGTTGCGAGTAAATTTAGAAGTAAACATTCGAGTAATGGGCTATCTAATTAATTGTTTTTTTTCGTTGCAAATGTAGTCACGTTGAAATTAATGATTTTACAATAGAAACCTTATTTTTCGTATGACCAGATGCGTAACTACGTAGAAACAGTTACGTTTTAATAAGTCGCGAGATTGTAAAAAACGGGTTTTGTGTTAGCATTTATCTGCGATTGATTTTATTTTGATGATGAGTGGTCTCCCACCACTGTCTCCTTGTGGTAGTATATGCAATCTCACGAAAATATGTTTTCCACATACAGTTTTGACTCGATAGACGGACGGATATTTCACAAGCTCAATGTATCCTGGGCTTGTTAATATTTTTAAACAATATTGGACGTCCCTATGAGCTAACCTAGCCGCTGAATCTGATGTTTTCTGACTGCTCAGAACCGTAAGTAGGTTAAGATGAAGCTAGTGCTTTAGCCGTAGAGAATATTAGGAAAAATGCATTTACGATAAACCTAGGTTTGATTGTAACAAAGTAAAGCTTAAAAAGTTCTCTGTTTGTGATTTTTTATTCCTGCAAAATTAGGAACGCAATCAGGTCAAATTAGACCCGAAGTTCAAAGGACCGTTTAAGGTGGTGGAAGCCCTAGATGGTGACCGTTACACGCTAAAAGCGCTAAATTCTAATCGAACCTACAAATATGCACACGATAGGTTGCGTAGGGTGCCAGTAGGTCATGTACCAGTCGAGGTTAAAGTAGAGATACATAGTGAGTCTAGTGTTGAAAAATAGCGCCATAGTGTGTGATATGGTGGTAGCTTGAGTGGGTTCTCTAACGGCCGTAGAAGAGTCGACCGTACCAACAGTCATTACGTAGTCGTAGCCCGGTAGAAATCGGCGTCTCTTGGGGAAACCTAAAGAGTCCGTGGGTGCGCGATGCGCGTTTGGCTCTGGCGGAGGTCGTGGTCTAAGGAGACCGTAGTGTGTAGTCGGAGGGCGATGCACACGTGAGCGTGTGGATGCTCGTATGAGGAAAACCAGGAGTGTTTTCATTTCGGCCCACGTGGCGTTAGAGGGGTCACTCGAGTTGTTTGCTAGTGAACTTAGTTGATGTTAGTGATGTGAATAAATGTAGAGATCGAAGGGCACATGACTCTGGTTATTGTTTTTCGTTTGTTAAGTGTGCGATTCAATGTTGTGTTCCCTAGAATCAATGTAAAGTAATGGAGATAGAAAGCTAGGTTTTCAGTAGCTTTATAATTTGTAGAGTTCCTTAAGATGCTAAATGAAGTCCTAAGTTGCTTTATTTTAAATCATTTGGTAGACTTGGATGAGGCTAGACAGTTAGCTTCCGATAAAATGGCATAATCGAGTTGCGAGTTAAAATAAGTTTCGGTTTGATGGTACGATGTTTTGATTGAAAATGAAGAAAGGAATCAGACTAAGCTAGATGCTAAGTTAAGAGGGCCTTTTGAAATAGTTGAGATCTTGGATGGAGATCGTTATGTTCTAAAATCGTTGAGTTCTAGGCGTACTAACAAATACGCGCGTGATAGGCTAAGAAAATTCCCTGATAATGACGAAATCATTGAAGAAATCGATCATGATGATGTAGAGTCCGCGAGTTCGTAAAAGTTGTCTCGTTAGAGAGATTCGGATTGCATTAAGTTTTGTGCTGGTTATGTGTTGATGGCATCAGAGGTTATTCGTAGCCGTAGCTCAAGAGAAATCGGTGTCTGCTTTGTGTAGTCCGTGAGTACGCGGTACGCGGATAACTCTGGTGGGTGTTGGGTTTCCTTGGGAAGCCGTGGAACCTGGAGGGTTCAGTGACGTGGCATAGAGAGATGCACGTAAATGAAGTGGGTGAAAGAGACCACATGTGTTGTATTGGTCCAAGGGGATCATGTGTTGGTTGACCATGTTGGACAAAGTTGAAATGCAATCTTTCTCATTAGTTGAATGTTTGTAAAATTGCAATTATCTGTGCAACAGGACTATGTAGAACTTGATGATTTCTTCTCTGAGTTGTACATGGGAGTACCATGTAGTCATTGTTTATTCTCATAAAATTCTAATTTGTTGTTATGAGACGAACGCCTTATCTTCGTGTTATTTTAATTAAAAGAGCAATGTAACCTCTTGCTGTCTTGAACGTCGTTACATTACATTGAATCAAATGAGGTTGATGATGATTAATAAAGTTACGTTTTCCAATGTTGTGTCTCTATTATTTGAAAATCCCTAGTAAACGAGCTTAGGTGTAATACTAGGTAAGGAAAAGCCGAGCAACACGATACTGTGCGAATGTATCTCTTGATCTCGTTTCTTAAATTATAATCTGTAGTTGTGAACCCTTAAATAGTAACAAACCTGCTTGGTTAGCTATTATGGTAGCTTGTTAGTAATTGCAGTTGATGGTGTTAGAATAAAGGAAACAATCATGAGAAACTTTCTAGATTTCTTTATTTTTGGAGACAGATTAGGTCCAATAGAGTAAGTACTGGCCGAACGGATACTGTGCTGTCTTTGTATTGTTACAGATTTACACACGAGGACGTGTGTCATCGCAGGATGGCCGTGTCGCATCCGGTCACAGATCATAAACGACGAGAAGCAAGCGCGCCAAGCGGTGACAGCGGGAACTACGATTCCGCGCGTTTTCGGTCGTTTCGCGCGCTTCGACAGAGTCGTGACGATATCGGCGAGGAGCGATTGGAGGGAGTTTGATTCTGACTGTCGCCGAGTAAACATCGCGGAACTGTCCTGCTACTCGTTCAGTGTTTTAGTGTTCAAATTAAGACCTAGATACCTAGTGTTGCGATTGTAATAGTTTCAGTGGTGTAATTAAATCAGTTAAGTGTGATTTTGTGTGTGTGATTTTCATTGCACGATCCCAATTTCTGCCCACACTATGCCTGAGCGCTCTGGACCTAACCCCTGACGTTCCGACAAATAAATAAATGCGCCAGACAATCATACCAATCAACCTGGTCTCAAACTAGGGCAACCCCTGTACTATGATTTGATACCCACGACCACGAGACAGGCTTTGCCTAGTGTGGGAGTCAAAGAACTTTTATTACTGTTAATGTGTGTTTTTGGTTAATAAATGCTTTTATTATTTTATATTATTATGAGTACCAGATGACGATATATACCTGGGGGCTTCAACCCAGAACAACCAAACCCAAGAAAATTAAGAAAATGTAGTTTCCTAAATTGACTTGACTGGGATTCGAACCCGGGTCTTTACGCGCTTTGGGCGAACACCTTAGCCACTGCCACGCCATCGAGGCCGTCATTTAGGTATGCACGTCGTTATACCTACTCCCGTTTGTCGAGTCGATATGAATCATACAATGTACTCTGTGATGTGAATTGTATCTGAGTTTTTCGACGATTATGAGTACCAGATGACGATATATATACCTGGGGGCTTCAACCCAGAACAACCAAACCCAAGAAAATTAAGAAAATGTAGTTTCCTAAATTGACTTGACTGGGATTCGAACCCGGGTCTTTACGCGCTTTGGGCGAACACCTTAGCCACTGCCACGCCATCGAGGCCGTCATTTAGGTATGCACGTCGTTATACCTACTCCCGTTTGTCGAGTCGATATGAATCATACAATGTACTCTGTGATGTGAATTGTATCTGAGTTTTTCGACGAAAAAATTCAGTGTCAGCTGAAAGTTGGTTATGGTCCGATCTATCTTCAGCTGTGGCATATTTTTGTCACATTAAAAATATGTACATACATTATGACATGTTTGCATACGTGGATCGTTGAAATCACAACGCGCTGTAGCCATATCGGAAGGAGGATAGTTACTAACATAACAACACTATAAGTCTAATATAGCTGTTTATAGTTCTAATTTTTGCCATTATATTTGAAAGAAGATTTAATGAAAAATGTGACTTAATATGTCTAGGTACTTTCAAGCAAGTAAATCAAAGGTGACTTGAATTTAAAAATATGTTTTGGCAATAGACTTAAATGGTAAGTACCGGATCGTGATCTCAGGGTCCTGGGTCATCGAACATTTCAAAGTAGCTTTCGGCGTTCGAGGTCGAACTAGGACTAATCATTAGGGCAACATCATAAACAAGTCTGTACAAAGTCAACTGGATTTTGACGTATAACAAAAATTTACCTACATGTTTTGTGTCTGAATAAATAAAAAAAAAACCCATTTATTGGGAAACAAACCGCATGATAATATATTTGAACAAATACCATTATACCAACACATTTGCCAAAAATAGTTTCTACAAAAACTAAATTTACTGTAACCCACACTTTTAGGTACTAGGTAAGTATGTCATTGTCACTAAAAATGTTCCTCCAAACTTTTGAAGAATAGGTACCTACCTCAGTAATAGACTACTGGCCCGTGTTAAAAAAATTATGGGTCATTTGAACCACCAGATGACCTATGTAGAACCCCTTGTCGCATGATTTTTGTACGGCGTTGCGGAATAATGTATTAGAAGCAGTACTGAAATAGCATGAAACTGATGCCGTACAAAAATTGTGCGCCAAAAGTCGGATTTTTTTTTTGATTTTCCGACACTTTCCAGGGTGAATTTGATCATTTAATTTTGTACGGCATCAGTTTCATGCTATTTCAGTATTGCTTCTAATACATTATTCCGCAACGCCGTACAAAAATCATGCGACAAGGGGAAAATACCAAGGGTTGCAACCCCCTCTCTTTCTGTGGTCCTCAGTTGGACAGCTTACAAGTGACGGCATAATGCTGAATCTTATTATTTTATGCTCTTATATCGTTCTACATAGGTTATCTGGTGGTTCAAATGACCCATAATTTTTTTAACACGGGCCAGTAGTCTAGTAGGTAGTCCCTGCGCTCTCAGTAGAGCGCAGGGACTACGATATTTAAAATATCAGTAACATGTTTAATTTATTTATTAGTTCTTAAATATAAAATTTATTTTTTATCAAAATTTATAGAGAATTTTACGCAATATATATTTTCTTTCTTCGACACTGCTAGGGACATAGTGTCGTATGTGCCGTAAAAAGTATTAAATCCAGTAATCATATGAAAGTATTTGTCCAAGTCTGATTCATTAATAGAGTAAAACCCCTGAAAAATAAAACAATAACATGGCCAAAAGTGACTTGTTTGAAGTAAATTATCTGTAATTATGACTCGAATTGCTGCAAGGAATTTATTTCAAAAATATTGACGTGAAAAAAATTCAGGCTAATCATGTACATACAGTTAACTACTACTAGAGATGTATTCAAATAATCTGACAAAATATAGGAAATTTTAGTATGCAAATATTCTAAGCTTTAGTTTCAAATTCTAGAAGTATATTTTAGTTTAAGGTGTTTTTAGTGACTTTTTCGATCAAACCCTTTCGTCACTGTATATTATTGAATAAATAAAAAGATGTGACTCAAAATCATAGAAGAATAATTATAATAATGATTCCAAGATTACGATTGTTTGGCCTTCGTTAGATACTCTCAAATTCTAAAAGTAGGTATATTATGTTACTGTTAAACCTCGAACTGAAGTAAATCCTAAGATATTCCAGTAAAATCTAAGATCTACTAATTCTTAATGGTAAATGTCCTAAAAGGTTTGCGATTCGAACTCTAACCACCATTCCGCTGGTAAATCTTAAGATTTACATAAGGTTATGGCACGGTAAAATTAAATGTTAAAAAACAAAAAATGTCATAAAGTGTTTTCTCTAATATAGTAAGGTTACGGGTTATGGGACAACTTGCCCGTTAAAACTCGCCCGATAATTTCAAAATTTTTTGGCCAGCCACTGACTGTTCTAACCTAACCTATCCAATATTTTTTCGTTTAGTAGTTTAGTTTACCAATATTTTTCAGTCGTAGTAGAGTACTACTAAACGAAAAAATATTTGTTAGGTTAGGTTTTGAACAGTGACAGGCCAAAAACCTTGAAATTTTCGGGCGAGTTTTTTTCGGGCGAGTTGTCCAATAATCCACTTTAAATAATTAAGAATTACTCCTTATACTGACTGAACTCGAATGTTAAAAGCTCGGAAAAATCGTTGTATTTTCTTTTACAGTAACATACAGGGTATATCTGTGAACATTTACATCCCTTTAACCACGTGTTTTACCAACCATTTTGAACAACATTTGTTCTATGACTTTATAAAATTCGCATAAAAAATTTTCATCTTTCCATACAACGTCGGTCACGTAACTTGGTCATTTTGTATGGGGAGTCGAAAATTTATTCGAAGAATTTAGAAAAGTTGTTGAACAAATGTTGTTCAGAATGGTTGATAGAACACGTGGTTAAAGGGATGTAAATGTTTACAGTTACACCCCATATACACATAAATTAAGCCCTTTTCTTTTCGTGCTAATGATAGATATTTTAAGTGTAAGGAGATATTGGTAATGTGTTAAAAGAACATACCTTTTCTAAAACACAATTCTTAGATCTCATACTTGCATAAAGTATGCTCTCGAAGAAAAAATCTGTACAAGGATTATTTATTGCAAAATTTATAGCCGTTTTTTTCCCCCGCTTTGCACGAAATATTAACTAAAAAAAACAAGAAGGTATTACTGCGAGAACCTTGTATAATTTTTTTTTTTAATGTGATAGGTAGCAAACGAGCAGGTGGATCACCTGATGGTAAGCAATTGCCGCCGCCCATGGACACCTGCAACACCAATAGAGTCACAAGTGTGCTGCCAACCTTTTATCCCCTTCCCCACCCCAGGTGGGCCTCCGATACCCTCACCCACACGGCAATAAAGTTCAGACTTCCCTGTACGAGGTAAATGTATTTATGACTAGTGGTCTGCCCTCACTTCGTTTCGGGATATTAGTATTAAGCCAAGCCACGCTGTAGGTACATTACATTGTAAGTGTTTCAGTTTCGTTACTTATCATAAGCCTTTTCGTTGTTCTGAGAAGTTACCTCTTATTTTTTTAATTATGTAGAGTGAGAGTATTATAAACGAAAGAGTAAACAAATACTATCAGAAAGAGAAGGCTGGCTGGACTGGGCTAGACGAGAGTGGCCGAAAATCGGGAGCAGTGGCGAGCATTAGGGGAGACCTATTTTGGATTTGATCACTAAGTTTACCAAGACGCGGTCTCCAGTCCTGAACTCGTTTACCACAACGGTTGACAGTTTTGCGGCAGATATGGCCAGCCCACTGCCACTTCAGCTTACTAATCCGGTGAGCCATGTCGATAACTTTGGTTCTCCGCCGGATCACGTTTCGGATTCGATCACGCAGAGAAACGCTGAGCATAGCTCTTTTCCTAGCCCGCTGAGCGACTTTAAACTTGTGGACTAACCGTGCTATTAGTGTCCACGTTTCGGCCCCGTATGTCATCACGGTATGATTATGACCGTATGAACGCACTATAGACTTTTGTCATTAGGCGCTGTGGAATCGACAACTCGAAGACTCGACGTAGTTTTCTGAAGGCTGCCCAACCCAGCTGAATTCTTCTTTTCACCTCATCCTCAAAGTTGTTTCGACCTAACTGCAATGTCTGCCCAAGCTACATACACATACTTTAGAACAACTTCGAGGGTGGCGTCATGGATCGCAATCGGTTCCGGTAAAGCATGTTCATTGAACATGACCTAGGGTTTTGTCCAAGTTTATCGGTACCGTTCATCAACCGTAAATCAAAAAAGTAAAACACTAGCGCGGTGCATTCAGCGGCTGGCGCCATCTGTTGGTATGGTTTAGAACTAATAGCAAAAGTTATATCGAAACAAAGTGAGAGAGCCACTAGTAACAAATAAAATATTAAAAAAACACAAAGAAATAAAAAACTTTGTACATACCTTTTCAACCTTAACTCGAAATAAAATAGTGAAGTTTCCTATAATTACTGTCTTGCCATGTACTTCCTTAACCTCTGCTGAAATAAGACTGGCATTTACAGCCTTTGGACCTTTACAGTTAACAAATTTGGAGTTACCATGGATGACATAGGGTCCCTAATAAGAAAAAAAAGAGAAATAGTTATTATGAGCC
>JABMDO010000956.1:0-19312 GCA_014851415.1 Cnaphalocrocis medinalis | reverse complement strand
AAAAAAGAGAAATAGTTATTATGAGCCGCAAAAAAATATTGAGCAATGTTTTCAATTGTTAACGATTAACGTCCGGCACAAAAAGTTATCATTATTATTAACTATCATGTATTAATCAACTTACGAGCCTAAGCTAATCAGGTCTAGCTAAAGTATATTCGAATTTTGGAACCTAGCTCGAGTTTGTGATCATCGAATCTTCTATAGTCTAAATTTTTAATTATGTGTCCCTTTGGAAAGATGTCAAAAGTCCAGTACTAAGGAAGTACTCTTAGAAATCGATATCGCTGCATCGATTAATCGATTTGTAAACCATTGTAATCAAAGTAACTTTCAACAACCTAAGGTTTTTTAGAGATTGTCGAAAGACACTTTTAGACTTTATTTGGGCACTTACAAACAAAACAATAACACGCACTCACACAAACAACAACTAACTTAAGAAACATAAGAAAACACGTACGTCTTATTGTTATAATCCGCGGCATCTAACAATAGCGATGACCGTTAGTTTGCGCACTTGTAGACATATGAATTTCTACTAAAAATTGGTTTCTGCGCACTCAAGGTCATCGCTATTGTTTCATACTGCAGACTTAGTCGTAGGCTTTTCTGCACTCTCCTCGTAGTGATTGAAGTGACACTTAAAATGGCAGATGATGATTAATGAACACGATTTTTTTAAATCGGCAAATATAGAATTTTGTATCTCTGGAACATGCCGAATACTTGAGGTGCGTCCACTATGTTCAAAAGTCAATCACAAACCATAGTACGTAACCGCAATCGCGCAAAAATAACTATTGTTTTATTTTGAAGTTTACATTATTTTGAGCATTATATTCAAAAACATATGTTAATTTTGCTTGTGAATCAATTGTAGGATGTTTTTGGATTATTGTATAATTTTCAAATGACGATTAACAACCAAATACAAAAAGGGACTTCATAATTGAATGTATTGAAACAGACTATAATTTTAGGGTATTTTTGTATAATTGTATATTTTCCTAATGACGATTTACTACCAAGTACAAAAAGATATAATATTTGATTTGATCTATAGATCTCGCGCGTTACGTACACGTAACATGCAGAGTTACGTTCTTCGAAATGTCCAGAGGGACATCATAATTGAAACAGACTATAGGCAAGCGTACACAAGCGTCACTAATCTGCGATCACAAATCCGAACTAATGTTCAAAAAATTCGAAACATGCTTTTGTTCGACCCGGTGTTTGTTCTTTAGAAATTCGCATAAAAAAATTAAAACTTTTCATTCATAGTCGGTCACGTGATTTGTTCATTTTGTATGGGGAGTCAAATAAATTATTGACGAATTTTCAAAAGTCGTAGAACAAATTGTTAATTGAGAATGGTTAGTAGAATATGTGGGTAACGAGATATATGTACTTAAATGTTCAAAGATAGATACAGCCACTGTCATCACGCAACTGAAGGTAAAGTGAGAGTCAAGTTTGTCATATCCTTATCCAAAATATTGTATAATTAGGTCGAATTTCAGATCATAATGTTGCAAACTTTTAGTGGTTATTTCTACACGAACAGCAACAAATAAAGTCATTATTAAATCGGACAAGTGCGAGTTGGAGTCGCCCAGGGATGGTTCCGTAACATTGATTTAAGAGATTGAAATTTTTTTTTATTTATTTAATATTTTTGATCTCGTTTGGTCGGTCAATGTTTGCATGGTAATGAACATTAATACCTATATTTTTTTAATTGATCGTCTTATTTTGATTTTTTTATTAAGGGACATATACAATTTATTACCTCGTTCTTGTTGTATCTTGGGCAAACTATTTAGATAAGGAAAAATATATTATAGTATTCAAGTTTTTTTTTATTTTACTACAGACAAGCATTCAAGTATTTATTTGCATACTAAGTGTACAATAGTATTTTATTTTTAAATACTCATCTATAGATAGGTACTCCACATCCATAAAAAATAGGGTACTTGACTATTTTTTTTTTATGTGTTTAATCAAAAGACCCCTCTATTAAAGAAACATTGTTGAAAGAATTATTTGATTCTGATTTGAATTACCTGAGATATCACAACTTTAAGAGCACATATTTTACGCGGGCCCAAAAACGCTCTATACAAATGGCTACCAACATGTGACGTCACACGCTGGTATCTTGTATGCGCGTCTAGCAAATTTTGTTTGGTAGCTATATCAAATGTTTCGTTTATGTACATAGTTTTATAATAAAAGTTTGTGTTTAATGTGTGGGTAGTTCAATGATATAATTATTTTTATAATATTATAAACTTTTAAAATGGACTTGCCCATGAAACTTTGAATGCTCACAAAACCAGCTAGACGTTATATTTTTAACTGAAAATTTAGGCTATTGGTTCTTATTTACCAATATTTTGGTAAAGTATCAATATTTTTTACTACATCGATATTAGTCAACTACCCTATTGTTTCAGTTTTTGGTAGGTATAGAGAGCCCCCAAAATGTATAACTTAGTTTTATTGTCCATTTTTGTGTGAAAATCTTCATGCTGTTTACAGATTATTGTCTACTAACCAAATTTCAACAATTAAAATTTATAGATCTTATAGTTTCAGGAAAAAAATGTCATGACGAAAATTCGTTGCAAGGGGTTTTGTTTTTGCTATTTGGCGACGGATCCCTAAAAACAGTAATACTGAGATAAGCTTTACAAAATGGTGTTAATTTGTAAACCACCTCTCACTTTATTCTTGGGACCATAAAAGTACAAATTGAATTACATATTTGGGTATTCATTTGATTCAAAATTGAACTCCCACAAACCTTTTGAAGTTAATCAGTAGCTACCTACTCTTGATCTTATATTAAAGGCACATATTCACTATCAGTTTTTTCAGATTTATAACACACATTTTTATTTCTATAGAATGAATGAATTTATTTGATGTTAGCGATTTAGCACTGAGTGTTTCTCGAATTTTCTTCCGCGAACCTCAGTTTTGTGGAATAGTATAGCTGCGGCAGTATTTCCTGACGGCTATGACTTAGGGACCTTCAACAGAAGAGGTAGAAGCAACACATCAACTACTTCTTTGATCTC
The DNA here is from genome assembly GCA_014851415.1 of Cnaphalocrocis medinalis. NCBI lineage: Eukaryota > Metazoa > Arthropoda > Insecta > Lepidoptera > Crambidae > Cnaphalocrocis > Cnaphalocrocis medinalis. The sequence continues at coordinate 16,220 of JABMDO010000956.1, read as the reverse complement.
GCAGATGTTCATGGGCAGGCGACCCGATTGACCGTTTGCCGCCACTAGTACAAAAAAAAATAGAAAAATCGTAAATTATCTCGAATCTCCTTACAAAATTACCAAGTCACGTGACCGACTTTGTATGGAGAGATGTATTTTTTTATGCAAATTTTCAAAATTCATAGTAGAACAAAATATGTTGCTCAGAATCAAATGGTTGATAGAATACGTGGTTAAAGGGATGTAAATGTTCACAGATACACCCTGTGTTCTTGACTAAAAGGCTTTTTGTTGGCAACTGATTTATTCTTTTAAAAATGTAAATCCTAACTAATATTATAAATGCGAAAGTAACTCTGTCTGTCTGTCTGTTACTCTTTCACGCCAAAACTACTAAACGATTTAAATGAAATTTGGTATACAGATGATTTAGACCCTGAGAAAGAACATAGGCTACTTTTTATTGCGAAAAGGGGGTTGTAAGGGGTTAAAAGGGGGGTAAAAAGTTACTTTTCCACGCGGACGAAGTCGCGGGCGGCCGCTAGTAAGATCATAAACAATAAGTAGAGTATAAAAGTATAAAAAGAGGTGTGTTGCTGGTCGCCAACACCCTGCATAAAAAGTTCGCAATATATGGACCTTGTAATGGTGTATACGAACCTTAAGCGATAATCGTGTATCCCACTCTCTGTATCGTACTTATGGTGCGCAAGCGCCGTATGTGATGCGTGGACGCTATATTTGGTGTTGGATGGGCGTTGAATGGCTCCTGAGTGATAGGAAGGGCGAAAGCAAGGTGTCTGTCCATTGTTATTTACAATACTTACAAATTGGTAGTAAATTTAAGGGCATGGGATCCTAAGGACATATTATGTCCAATGTGTCGTCCATAAGCGTAGATGTTTTGCCCGTAGTTAATTAACTGAACCTAATGGTTTTAAAATATTTTATAGAATAGACGATGCCTCAACTTGATTTGCATTTTCAAAGCCACCTTAAGTTTTAAAATATCATAAAGTTAAAACTGATGACATACCTTAGCATGCCTTTGTGTGTTTTTTTTCCTTTTCTATGTACCTACCTACTTTTCTTGATTTTATCCAAATTTTGGATACTGTTGTTGTTTTTATTTTTATTTCTAAGCATGTTGTTTTGTAGGGACCTTCTATTGTAGGGACAGTTAGCTTACTTATATTATATTTTTTGTTATTTCTGTGTCCTATGTTGGTAATCCTTTCAGTAAATAAAAAAAAATGAATTTCCAAAATTCGTAAAACAAATTTTGCCCAGAATGGTTGGTAAAAGACGTGGTTAAAGGGATGTAAATGTCATACACCCTATTTTGCAACGCCAAATTCCGTCATTCCGCCATTTTGCCAACTTTACCAACAATAAGAAATTAACCTTTTCTCCTCTATACCGGGATGTACGTGTAAATTGGCACGTAAACACGGCTCTTTGATTTATGCCGCCAACGTGCGAATTATCCTAAGGTCACATAAGGGCTGAATACCGGGTAGTGTGGTTACTAGATTGAGAAAGATTGGCTGTCGATAACAACATCTGACCACAAATACTAAAATACGTATAACACCCAGACACTGAACAAATCTATTCTATCCTATTCTATTAGTTTAATCCAAGAAAATATTTTTTATGTCTTGTAGAGCTTTAAATAATAAATAAGTTGAGACAACATCACATACATTGTCCTGATCCCAAACTAAGGTTTTCCCTTGTACTATGGAAACCAGAAACAACGAAGGAACCACAAACACCCAGACACAAATATCTGTTTCATCAACAAGCATTTGTGTTGGTGCGGGAATCGAACCCGCGACCCTTACGTCTCAACCGGCTGAATTATTAGAAAAATGCTAAAAAATAATTTAACGTGTAGTATGGTGGTACAAAAATTAAAACCATTCATTAATTCTCTCAGTAAAGCATACAGGGTGGTCTAACTAGTGACGTCAATAAATTTTTTTTAGATTCCTCACTCCTAGGGGTATTCAAAAATACCCCATGTATGTTCAGCGATTTTTTGTAGTTTTCGAGTTATAATTTTTTTAAAGGTTTTTTTTCAAGTTTTCTGCCAGCGAGGCTTAAAAAATTCATAACTTTTTTTTTATTGGCTATTTTGTAATTCTTTTTTTATGACATGATTTTCTAGAATGTTATTCATAATAAAAAAAATATTTGGCTTCCTAAAAACCACTTAATGTTACCCAAAAAAGGTCTTGAAAGTTAGGATTTTAGTTTTAAGTAGGATTTACTCCAACATTCAACTTCAAATTAAAAATACAAAGAGGAGTTTCCATAGCTTCGAAGTAAGTTTAAAAACTACACAGGGTCCTAAACTATCGATATCATGAAAAAAAAATACTACTTAATGGGCCTTTTTTTGAAGTTATCGACCTCCGAACGCAGATAGGCTGAAAATGTATGAAACTCAATAAGGCAATTTTTGCTCGATTGAAGGATTTACTCAAACATTTGCTTGAATTTAAAGTACAAAAAGGAGTTTTAATAGCTTCGGATTAAGTTTAGAAACTTAACAGGGTCCTAAACTACCAATATCATAAAAAAATAAAACTACTTTATTAGCCTCTTTTTGCGCCTGTGCTTGTTACTTAATGACTTGGATTGTGCAGTACTATGAGTTACTCACTAAGTCAATACGTGAGTATAATCAGAGTCTAGTTAACACAGCGTAATTAGTTCAATATGGAAAGAAAATAACGCAAACAAAACACGTGCGCTTTTTTTTTACTTTCTTTTATGTGATAGGTGGCAGACAAACAGACGGATCACCTGATGGTAAGCAATGGAGCCGCCCATAGACACCTTCAAGTGCGCTGCCTTTAACCCCTTTTCCCCTAATTGGGCCTCCGGTGCCCTCACTCACTCGACGAAACACAGCGCAGGTGCTGCCGCCGGTCTTTCACCGGCTGTACGCCGGTCTTCTGTGAGGCCGTGGTATCACACTGGTCGAGCCGGCCCATTCATGCCGAAGCGTGCTTTTTTAAAACTATCGCAATTTCAAGGTTTATTTGCTATTGGAATGTTAAAAAAGTAGGAAAAATAGCTACAATGAGTTTTCATACATCTTCAGCCTATCTGCGCAGCTGCGTTCGGAGGCCGATTACTTCAAAAAGAGGCTTATAAGTAGTATTATTTTTTCATGATATTGGTAGTTTAGGACCCTGTTAAGTTTCTAAACTTAATCCGAAGCTATTAAAACTCCTTTTTGTACTTTAAATTCAAGTTAAATGTTTGAGTAAATCCTTCAATCGAGCAAAAATTGCCTTATTGAGTTTCATACATTTTCAGCCTATCTGCGTTCGGAGGTCGATAACTTCAAAAAAAGGCCCATTAAGTAGTATTTTTTTTTCATGATATCGATAGTTTAGGACCCTGTGTAGTTTTTAAACTTACTTTCGAAGCTATGGAAACTCCTCTTTGTATTTTTAATTTGAAGTTAAATGTTGGATTAAATCCTACTGAAAACTAAAATCCTAACTTTCAAGACCTTTTTTGGGTAACATTAAGTGGTTTTAGGAAGCCAAATATTTTTTTTATTATAGAATAACATTCTAGAAAATCATGTCATAAAAAAAGAATTACAAAATAGCCAATAAAAAAAAAGTTATGAATTTTTTAAGCCTCGCTGGCAGAATACTTAAAAAAAACCTTTAAAAAATTATAACTCGAAATCTACAAAAAATCGCTGAACATACATGGGGTATTTTTGGATACCCCCAGGTGTGAAGAATCTAAAAAAAATTTATTGACGTCACTAAAAATCCACCCTGTATAATATGACCACCATTATGGCGAAAAAAACAAGGAATCATAAACTATAGATGATAACCGCTGTCAGATTTCACTTGTCATCATCACTTTGACAACTAATATCACCGTTCTTTTCAAAAGTGACAGACGTCATAAACAAAATGTCATTCCCGCCATGATGATTTTTGTTGTATTGCTATATTTTATGTGATCTTTTTATTTGTACCAGAAAACGAAGTCATTTATAAGGAATTGGACACTCACAAAGTTTTTAAGGCATATAAGTCTTTTTTTTTACCTACTGTACAAGATCCTAGCCTAGGGTCCATGCATTCTGGGACAACACCTTTTAATAATAATAATGCTAATCAAAATCTGAAAAATTATTTAAGACTCGTTGCTTCACCGATTGTCTTACTGTACAATGATTTACTTACCGATAGCCAAATCTATCGATAAATCGTCATCACTTTCGATCGTGTTGGACTCAGCCCACAGCACTAGATAGAGATTAAGATATGCAATTAGAACAAAATAAAGTTCATAGTTTAAATTGTTATAACTAGTTGTGAAATGTAACACTAGTTGTGATTTCTTTCGATACGATTCTCATCTTTATGGTGTTTGATATTAAAGCGAAAATTGAATGAAAGACTAACGTTTGAATAGTACAGTATTAAATAATTATTTATTATAAGCTATATAACATTTCCTTAGGGCAAATATTAATAAATTAGGACTTATAAAAGAGTTTAAGACCCGTGGGAACCTTTTGACTAATGGTCTTGATGTTTTATTTTTCTCCATAAATATGACGTATCGCTGCATACATGGTAAAGTAAAGTATCAGCCTATATACTATCCCACTGCAGGGCAAAGCCCTCTATCATAGAAATCAAGTCATCACTGCTATGATGGGGTTAGGCTTAATCACCACGTATGGTTCGAATTTTTCGAACATAGCTCGGGTTTGTGATCACCAATCTGAAAAAGGCTAAGTACTCAGGTGTTTTAAGACTAGAATGGTTTGGCACGGTGGGCTCCTAATACTACAGTACGCATGTTAGGCCTACAGGTGAGCTCGTCTGCCACCTATCACATAAAAAAAGATCCTGATATCTCATTTCGGAGGTAGGTATGTATGAGTTTGAAGACTGGCAATGAAATATTTGTGAAATAAACCCAAGTACACATCACATTTGTATATGGTGTACGTAACATATCCAAATATTAATTACCAGACCATGAATATGATCGTTAATAGAGGTATCAGTACGAACAACGCCGCGGGCATAGTCTAAGCAATTACCCGAAGTGTGAGGTCAAGTGTTATAATTGCTATGGATCTTGTGAATTATTGTTTAAGTTCAAAAACAAGTGTTGCTCAATGTATGAAGAAGTGGTGTACCTACTTATTGGTATAGCTTCCTGAGTTGAATACATCCTTTTTTTTATGGGATAGATAGCAGACGAGCAGGCGGATCACCTGATGGCAAGCAATTGCCGCCGCTCATGGACACTCGCAACAACAGTGGAGTTACAAGTACGCTGCCAACCATTTATCCCCTTCCCCCCCGTGTGGGCCTCCGGTACCCTCACTCACTCGGCGAAACACAGCACAGGGGCTGCTTCACGCCGGTTTTCTGTGAGGCAGGTGGTATCACTCGGTCGAGCCGGGCCGATGCATGCGAAGCGTCGGCTCTCCACAGTTAATCCTTATCAATCTTCTGGCCCCTGCAAGGATGACACGCAAAATCGTGAAGCGTTCAACATTTTTTATGTCGTGGTGCTAGGGCTTCGTGCTGCTGCCCACGGGACTACCTATCTCTCATGATGAATGATGAGAGAGAGTCCCAGGAGTTTTGGTCGGTACACCCCCGCCGTAATGCGGGGAGGAGTCTGACATAACCCGTCCGCCCCCCGTTGTAACGCATTTCTCCTCATCATCATCATCATTTCAGCGAATAGACGTCCATTGCTGGACATAGGCCTCCCCCAAAGTTCTCCACACAGATCGGTCCTGTGCCACCCGCATCCAAGGGACTCCCGCGACTTTCACCAGATCGTCGGTCCACCTGGTGGGAGGCCTGCCACAGCTGCGGCCTCTTGCACGTGGCCTCCACTCAAGGACCTTTCCACCCCAACGATTCTCCTCGCAATGTGCCCTGCCCATTGCCACTTCAGCCACGCAATTCTTTGGGCTATGTCCGTGACCTTAGATCTCCTGCGGATTTCATCATTTCTGACACGATCACGCAAGGAGATTCCGAGCATAGCCCTCTCCATTGCCCTCTGAGTGACTTTGAGCCTTCTTTAGCGGCCCATTGTAAGAGCATTTCTCCTGGGTCATAAAAAAAAAAGTATGTTTTCTTCTATCCTTGAGTAAGGTCCGGTCACTTAAGGACGATGAGGAAGAGTCCCAGGGGTTTAGTCGGTATACCCTCGCCTTCTGCAGGAGTCCGACATAACCCATCCGTTTACAGACGGATGGGTATGCGTAACGCATTTCTCCTGGGTCATAAAAAAAAGGCTATGTTTTCTTTTTTGATCGGATAGCCGGATGATGTAAGCTACGGTGCTAAGAATCACAAGGATACCGGTCACATATCTTGGCGTTTTTCGCCGTGTTGCTAGGCTCCGTGTCGCGGACCCATGACATCTTCCAAGATGGACGATGGAGTCCAGGTTTCTTTTTTTTTGCGGCGATGAGGTTCGTCCTATTTCCCGCTTTCCCACCCCGACCCTGAGGGCCTAATTTGAAGTGGACGTTACGACCGAATCGGAGTTCCCCTCTCTTTCACTCGCGCTGTGCGCGCTTTTGTTTGAACGTGACAGATGTATTCTCATTCGTTACGGAACGTCTTCGTTATAAGCCACCTGGACTTGCTGGGAAAAGTCGCAGTGTTTAGTGGGAAGATATGCCCTTGGACGGCTTCTGGTTAGCAGAGGCGTAACCCAGAAACTGAAATAAATTATTTTTCTCGTAGATATTTGTTAGGCCAAGGACCACCTCCTAGCAAAACCTAATGATTTAAGCTAAATCCAATGCCATTGCAAGAGTGTATTGGGCGATTGCTTGTATTGTTCACTACTAATTATATCATGCAAATGTATTCTCACGTCTATCTAAATACCATAATTGTATGATTGGCTTGCGTGGGTACAAGTGTAGTCAAACTGCTCATTATTAATACACTGTGATTTCGTTGGCGCCTCAGGAACATCGCCTTGTTTCCTCTTGAGTTGTCACTTCTGACTAAGCAATAAACGAGAAAAAAAAAACAATTTATTGTTCAGTAGCAATAAATGCGTACCAATACTTTGCTCATCATCAGCAACCCACACTCGTCCATTGCTGGACATAGGTCTCCCCTAATGCACGCCACCGCTCCCGATTTTCGACCACTCTCAACCAGCCCACACCAGCCAGCCTTCGAATGTCATCATCCCATCTTGTCGCAGGGCGTCCAACACTACGCTTACCGAGTCGCGGTCTCCACAATCAATGACTTAACGGTAATACAGCTTATATAGACAGACAGACACACTTTCTCATTTAATATTACTAGCGGCCGCCCGCGACTTCGTACGCGTGGAGTTAATTATTGACACTTACCGTCATATTTTGGACAATCCACACAATATATTTTTATAAATTGTAGCCTATGTGTTATTCTGATGTATAAGCTATATTGTGGTAAAGTTTCATTCAAATCCATTGAGTAGTTTTTATGTGAAAGAGTAACAAACATCCATACATCCATACAAACTTTCGCCTTTATAATTGTAGTAGGATTATAAGTAGTATAATTGAGAGAAAAAGTATTTTACACTTTATTTTACCCCACTCCTGTTTTAATATTAGTAAACTAGTGGTAATTAAAACGTCAAATAATAAAGTATTGAAGTCCGCCAGATTAAACATTACTATTTAACTAGCTTCTTCCCGCGACTTCGTCCGCGCAATAAATAGTTGTAGGTACTCGTGTAATTTATAAGTTAATAAAATTCACACTCGTCGATCGTAAAGAGATACTTATAATTATGTTTATGATATTATATTATCTATCTCCTGATGATATTTTATTGCGTTAATCGACCTTATTATTAGTTGTAAACATAGTTATAGTATACAGGGTGTATGACTAAAAAGTATAAACACTTTTGAGGGTTCAGTAGACAAAGGTAGACCAAACACCAGAGGCGTAGCCATACCATCAGGTGATCCGATTGCTCTTCTGCTACCTATAACATAAACAATACTAAAAAACAAAATCATTTCAAGGAGGGTTTCTACACAAAACAAGAAGACTTTATTTGCTCAGTATCATTAATGACTTTGCTCAGTATCATTAGACGACCCGGTTGGTTCAGTGGTAGTGAATGCTGCGTCTGGGCCAAGGGTTGCGGGTTCGATCCCCGCACAGTACAAACATTTGTGTGCATGAACATGTTGGTTTGTATTGGTCTGGGTGTTTTCTATGTATTATAAGTATGTATTTACCAAAGAAAAGTATTATATGTATATATTGTAATCCCACTGTTGGTTCTGATATCTGTAACACAGGTGCTTCAGCTACCTATCTCAGAGTCAGATCAATGTATGTCATGTAGTGAAATATTATGAAATATATATAATTTAATTTAATGGCGACAAGTAAGTAGGTATTTATTATTTTCAAATCGCTAAATAGTCGTTGGTTTATGTTACACTGTCATTTCATAAGAATACTTCATATAATTTCTATGTAACTCGTTTAAGGGCCGATTTTTCCATTGTCTGATAAAATTTAACAGACCAATAAAGAGTTACCCGGCGAATTAAAGTTGTCTTACATCTTACTATAATTGTATAACATAGAGTGACAGTTACTTTAAATTGGACTACATTTTATCGGTTTGTTAACTGTTATCAGACGATTGAAAAATCAGCCCTAAATCTACACTAATAAAGAGATAACTTCTATAGACAACGACAAGGCTTATAGATAAACCGAAAACAGGAAACGCTTGCGCGATGTAATTGGACACAGCGCCATCTATTGGTTCGTTTCTTAATTACGGTCCCGAAGCGAAGTGAGGGCGGGCCACTAGTAATAAATAAATAAATAAATCAGTTGTATTTTTACTTCAATAATAAAACAAAAATAATATACATTTGAGAAGCTTAAGTAAACATATACATCCTGTATATTAACCTTTTGAGTTAAATTCTATATGGTTTCCGTTATTAAATAGATTAAAAGACTATTTAAGTTATTTCTGTTACCTTAGTTTATCATACTTTACAGCAATTATTTATTACGATATAAATAGCAATTATTTCACATTATCATAAATGTTAGGTACTTATGATAATTTCAAATAATTACTAATCTAAACAAGGTGTATCTGTGAACATACATCCCTTTAACCACGTCTACTACCAATAATTCTGAATAACATTTTCTATACTTTTTGTAAATTCGCATGAGTAAATTGTAACTTTTCATACAAAGTGGGTTTAAGTGACTTGTTCATTTTGTATGGGGAGTCGAAATTTTTTTCGACAAACATAAGCCAATAGATCGCGCTAGGAGTATATTACATCACTCATGTGTTTCGTTTTTTCGGTTTACTTATAAGTATGGTCATAGACTACTCTTTATAAATAGTATAGAAGACTAGTAGCCCGCCCTCACTTCGTTTCGGGACAGTAGTTCTACAGTCTGCAAATAGATGGCACTGGGCTTACCATCAGGTGATCCGCCTGCTCGTCTGCTACCTATCACATAAAAAAAAAAAAAAAAAACTAAGGAATTTTAAACATATAATTAATTAAACATAATTTATTCTTATTTTAGAGTTCAGATTTCGCTTTTTCGATTTTTCTGCCTGCTCATCTCTTTATAATTAAGTCATGGTTTGTTTATGACAAATCCTTCCAATCTCGGAAATTATTCTAACGAGACATCTCGGCATTGCGACGTCGGTTTGCCACTGCGGGTTCTACGAATGAGACTTAAATTGCTGGCTGATGACTTTTCTTGATTAACGTTGCGCTTGCGCCACCGTCGTGACTGGGTGTTAAGTGCTCGCAATTCTTTATTAGTTTCCTACACTTTAGACTACACTACACTACACTTTGTATGCAAAAGTCAATGCTGGATTTGTTTCCTACATTTTAGACTACACTACACTTTATATTCAAAAGTCAATGCTGCATTTTGGAACCTTTTTTTATGTGTTGGCGTATGAGGCAGGGTCACTACCAAATGCGCCATCCGGCCAGTGTATGCCAACTTAAATACCTCTAGATCTTGAATAATAACCCAGGTATCACGGACGTATACCTATGTAGCTTTGACAAGGGGGGTGTCACACATTGCAAAACAATTACGAATAAAAAAAATCCCTAATTGTAATAATATTTTATAATACGGCTCTCCCGAAGTACAATTCAAGGACCGGCTGGAGCCAGCGTGCGTTATTACATGTACGCATTCTTGAAGAACGTGAGGTTGATTTGTTAATTTTAGGCCTGTTTCCAATTTTTTTTTCTGATTAGTAATCAAAGAAGCTCTCCAAAGTAGAAACATCGGCAAAAGATTACTCTGTTAGCATGAATATTCTCCGAGATATCACCATTCAAAGATCACATAAAATAAACCTTGTCAAAACGCTCCATACAACGGCCCTGCCACGCTGTGACGTCACACGGTGCTAGTTAGTGTTCATCACGGGAGACCTTTGTTCGATAGCTATATTAAATAATGCGTTTATGAAAATGGTTTTAAAAGAAAAATTGCTCAAAATTGCATGAATTATCTAATTGTATATAATTATTTAGTAAATGTAATACTTTTAAAATCAAGTTACGTATCAAATTTAGATCTAACTTTAATTGACTGATGACAAAAAATATCAAACTAAATTCTTGTATATAGTTTTTTTTTACCGTTATTTCTCCATTTTATACAAAAAATCTTCCAATCTCTAACCTTGGAAACAAGCCTATTTGCTACCCCACCAACCTTGCCGACCCCTTAATGAAGTCGCCCTTGGCTATAGCCGATTCAACCTTATGTCAAACCAGGCCTCAATGGGGGGGGGGGGGGGGTCCGGACCCCCTGGACCCCCCCTTATATACGTCCATACCAGGTATAGTCCGCGGCATCTAACTATAGCGGTGGCGTTAGTTTGCGCACTTGTAAAATATTATAATACTTTCTCTGTGCGCTCAAGGTCATCGTTAAAGTTAAATGCCGCGGACTATACCACTGTACAAATACAATTATTATAATTAAAAGCATAGTTTTCATCTGCTCTTGAGGTAGCTCAGTACCCGGTGTCGGGAACAAGGCATGTCGATGATGGGTGCGCAATCGCATCATTTGTTAACGCCTTTTGTTGGTCCGATCGCTGCATGCAGTATGTTGCCAAGATTTTTAATTAAATTAAAGTATCATGACTCGCTGGTCTAGTGGTTTAAGTACCTGACCGTGATCTCGGGATCCCGGGTCGAGCACAAATAGGTTCCGAATTTTTCGAATATATCTCAGGTTGGTGATCACCAATCCGCATTAGGCAAGCGTGGTGATTAAGCCTAATCCCATCAGAGTAGCGATCCTTAGAGGCCTTTACCTAATGCGGATTGGTGATCACAAATCCGAGCTAAGTTTGAAAAACTTTGCGACCCATTTGGCGCAATGCAGCAATGGTTTGAACGCCGGTTGAGACGCAAGGGTTGCGGGTTCGATTCCCGCACCAACACAAATGTTTGTTGATGAAACAGATATTTGTGTTGGGTCGTTGTTTCTGGTTTCCATAGTACAAGGGAAAGCCTTAGTTTGGGACCAGGACAATGTATGTGATGTTGTTTCAATTTATTTATTTATTTTATTTACTTGAAACATACTTTTGCTCGTCCCGGGAATCAAACCCGGTACTCCTATTCATCTCGGGATCTCGGGGTCTTACCACTAGACCAATGGGGAGTTTTTGATACTTTAATTTAATTTAAAATCTTCTTCGTCTTTAATATCACACGAATAATCTACTTAGACGTATAAGGCAGCGTCACTACCAAATGCGCCATCAGGGCAATCAACAATTAAGTAAAAAAAATATTAAAAATAATTGAATATTTACTGAAATCCTCGTAAATTGAATACTGACATCATCGTAATAGCTAAATAAAGTTAGTCACGAGAAATCCATCTAAATGTAATAAAAATGACGGTCAATTTTTCCTTGATGCGACTTCCTTGTAAAAAAAACCTAAATTGTCTTTAAAAAATACCATTTTTAGTTTTGATAGATCAGTAACACAAGGCTGCTTTAGCCAGTGACTCGACGTAAGTACCTACGTACAGTCACAAATCAAAGTATACAAAACTGTTAAATTTCTTCAATGAATTGTCATCTTACTGTCAAACACATTAAGATCAATTAAGGAAACTTTACAGGCTGTAGTAAGGTGGCTGTCTGTACCACAGAATAAATTGTCAAATAAAATAACAATGTACAGTCAGCCACACATGTAGTTACCATAACCTGTCAAATTTCCTCAATTGATATTCAACCTAATGTTTATGACAGTAAGATGAGAGTCGATTGAAGAAATTTGACAGTTTTGTATACTTTGATGTGTGGATGTACTCCGTTTACAATGTCACTTAAATCCTACACGTTGCTTAGGCTACTATTTAGATGATGTATACTGTGGCATAGACAATTGAGGAAAATAAATATAAGACAGTAAAAATAATAATAAACTCTATATAATTGGGTACAAATAAAATATAGTTTCATTAACAAATACGATCTGATCTGACATCTAGTTTTTTTTTTGTGTTTTTAAGATCACTATAGAAAACGTTTTAAACCAATTAAAATTGTTAAAAGACTAAACGAAGCATTTTTTGTTTTTTATACCTAACTTTTCTCAATCATAAGAGGATTTATGTTTTTATGACAAATTAAATTGACGTGACCGGAGTGATACCACTGCCTCACAGAAAACCGGCGTGGAGCAGCCCCTGTGCTGTGTTTTGCCGAGTGAGTGAGGGTACCGGAGGCCCACCCGGGGGGGAAAGGGATAAAAGGTTGGCAGTGCACTTGTAACTCCACTGGTTTTGCCGCCGCTCATGAACACCTGCAAAACCGTTTTGCAGGTGTTCATGAGCGGCGGCAATTGCTTACCATTAGGTAATCCGCCTGCTCGTCTGCTACCTATCATATAAAAAAAAAATGTAAGCCTGTAAACTTAAAGGTTGGGGGTTCAAATTATTTTACAACGTGTTTACCATTTTTTGTTACCATTTTTTTTAACAAAGGACTAGAGCTTATGGCTCAAATTACATTTGAATAGGTACTTGTAGCATGTTTGTTGGCTTTGTCATATATTAAGGTTAGACAATCGAATCAAATTTATATTTTACTAGTGGCCCGCCCTCACTTCGCTTCGGGACTATAATTCAGAAATGAACCAATAGATGGCGCTGTGTTTAATTACATCGCGCAAGCGTTTCGTGTTTTCGGTTTACCTATAAGCCTTGTCGTTGTCTATAGAAGTTGTCGCTTTATAAATAGTATAGAAGATAGTGGTCCGCCCTCACTTCGTTTCGGGACAGTCAGCCAAATAGATGGCGCTGGGTGTTGATTGCATCGCGCTATTATTATGCCTTTTCGATTTGCATATAAAGTTTGACGATATCTATGTAGTTTATCTCTTTATAAATAGTATAGATTTTTATTTTTATGCGATACGTGCCAGTCGAGCAGACGGATCACCTGATGACAAGCGACTGCCGCTGCCCATAGACACCTGCAACACCGGTAGAGTCTCAAATGCGCTGCCAACCTATAACCCCCAAATAGCCTATTCTTAAAAGCGTGAATGGTTACTTACTGCATAGCCCATGTCGTTCATTATTCATTGATTGGTTGGCTTACAATACAGACGTGTGATGGATGCTGCCATTGTAGAGAGCCTATTATATTTACAATGTATCTATGCTTAAATACATATCATATGATAATAGTTTTGGCTGCAGGGTTCCGCAAGAAAGAGTTAAGAGCTATAAATAATAAATACTTCAACAGATATTTCATATTCGGCTACGACGGCCAATCTTATCTAGCAGCCACGTAAACAGGATAGATTATAATAGTAGAAGATCCGTAGAACATCGACCTTCACCGGGCTGATAATCGAATGAAATATCCTTTATGACAAATTTTATATACTAGAAAATATATTAAAAATAGGTTTGCTAAAAAAATCCTGGACAGACTCTTTTTAATTAATTTTTTAAAAATAAAATATTTAACTAAATTTTGCAACATTAAGATAATAAGAAAATTTTCATTCTTACTTAAAGTATAAAACGTATAGAATGGGCCGCCATTGGGTTGTCTATATTTACCTGGACAGAGAACTCGGTTGTCAGGTATAAACAGGTATGTCGATGGCAGTTTACCTTCACTTGAAATGATAATAAAAAAATTGGCGGCACTTCTATACGTTTTATACTTTAAGTAAGAATGAAAATTTTATTAAATATTAAATTTAGTTAAATATTATTTTTAAAAAATTAATTAAAAATAGTCTGTCCAGGATTTTTTTAGCAAACCTATTTTTAATATATTTTCTAGTATATAAAATTTGTCATAAAGGATATTTCATTCGATTATCAGCTCGGTGAAGGTCGATGTTCTACGGATCTTAGACTATAAGCAAACACAGGGGCGTCTTAGTAAACGTAGTGTAGGACGGCCTCAGGCAATATGGAGTAACGATCTGCGCAAGAGGGCTGGCTGGAGCTGGATGCGAGTAGCCGAAGATCGATCAAAGCTGCGAGCATTTGGAGGGGCCTATGTCCAGCAGTGGACTGCACAGGCTGATGATGATAAACACAGTGGCAGTCTCTATTCCCTCGACTTCGACTTCTTCCAGACAACGCCGCATTTCAAAACGGCCCTGTGTTAAAAAACAGCTAGCCCTGATGTAATTCGGCGGATTATACGATCCGGCTGTGACATATCTTTTATTATCACCAACCCCAACCTGATATATGAAAATATCACTGAAAACTAATCATATTTTCACTACATCACATACATTGATCTGACTCTGAGATAGGTAGCTCAAGCACCTGTGTTACAGATATCAGAACCAACAGTGGGATTACAAATATATACATATAATACTTTTCTTTTGTAAATACATACTTATAATACATAGAGAACACCCAGACCAATACAAACAGACATGTTCATGCACACAAATGTTTGTACTGTGCGGGGATTGAACCCGCAACCCTTGGCCTAGACGCAGCATTCACTACCACTGAACCAACCGGGTCAAAACTAAATAGAAACCAAAGACTTTAAGGGCAACCATCACTTTTAATTGTGCCAAGGCATGTTAAAAGTGGGACAACTAAAAAGGATCCAACATTTTAGATCCACAAAAACCTTACACCAACCCGTACTCAGGCATTTTAATTGAAGACTATCGCCATTTTGTTTTTATTCTGTCGTAAACTGGGTCCATTTTGACCATATAAAGTTAATAGAAGTGCAAAGGACTATTTACATCTAACGATGTCTTACCCTTTGTTTTCATCGTCCTACTCAATATTACCTCTCCCGATTTTCGGCCACTCTCATCCAGCTCACTCCAGCCAGCCTTCGAATGTCGTCATCCCATCTTGTAGCAGGGCGTCCAACACTACGTTTTAGTTCCATCCAGAGACGCGCCGTTCTTGAGTGGATAGTGTGCGGCGCACGCAAGCGCCAAGACGATAGGGGGCGCCACGCGCTTTGGCTCAGATATCAGATTCTTGCACTGTTCTCGATCATTTGCAGTTCCACGATTTAGGGGTCAAATTATCAGCTTCGTCTTCATTCTTCATCAGCAGTATACAGGGGGTACGTGTGATAAGATTCGTTCTTATCAAACATACCCCCTGTATACTGTCCCACTGCAGGGCAATGGTCTCTATCTAGCCCAGTCATCTAAGACATAAAAATCGCGTTAGGTCGCAATAAATTGCAAGGTCCTGATTTTTTGTGATGTTGTTAGGATAGATACCAATAGTGTAAATCTAGATTTGCAACCTCGAAAGTCCTGTGCTAACTTCGTGGTGCTCGAGAAACCTTGAAATTTTCGAACTTTTTTCAGTTTTTGGCTTACAACTTCTAAAATATGCATTTTGCAGCAAAGTCGTCTATGAAACTTTTAAATAAGACAAAATAAGCTATAAAATGAGTGTAACCCCAGCTCTGTATGTTTAATAAATCTCAAGATATGACATTTCGAAAATGGGCAATTTTTTTCCAATTTTTTTCAAATTTGTAGTTGGCTAGGATTTTAGAATCAAATACTTGTCTAAAATACTCATCCTACAAGGAAAATCAATAGAAGTTAAGTTGTAGAGCAGTATTTAGCTTTAATT